>APFE030006490.1:170332-203479 GCA_000404065.3 Pinus taeda
AAAGGTATAGTCCATCTGCTTTCTGTTCAAACTTTACTTTGTCTGTTACTAATGATGACCCAGAACTGTGAAGGAAGCAGTGGATTCAGAGGATGGAAAACTCTGGAAAGAGGCCATGGTTGATGAAATGGCATCTTTGCACAAAAATGAGGCTTGGGATCTGGTCGAGTTGTCGGCTGGAAGGAAACCCATTGGTAGAAAATGGGGAAGAAGGAAAATGCAGAAGGGAAGGTGGAGAAATACAAAGCTCGGTTGGTAGCAAAAGGTTATTCCCAGGTGCCGGGAATTGATTTTGGTGATATTTTTTCTCCTGTTGCCAAGGTAACTTCTATTAGATTACTTTTATCTATTGCTGTTGTTTTTGATTTTGAGGTAGAACAGATGGATGTGAAGACAACATTTCTTCACGGGGATTTGGAAGAGGAAATCTACATGAAGCAACCTAAAGGCTTTGTGGTGAAGGGTCAGAAAGAACTGGTATGCAAGTTAAAGAAGTCTCTGTATGGGTTAAAACAGTCACCAAGGATGTGGTAGCAGAAATTTGATACATTTATACGGTGACTTGGCTTCACCAGAAGCAAAGCAGATCACTGTGTGTATTTTAAATTAATTGGTGACCGTGTTATTTATTTGGTATTGTATGTGGACGATATGTTGCTAGTTGGAAATGACAAAGAAATTATCCAGGATTTGAAGACCCAATTGTCCTCCAAATTCGACATGAAAGATCTTGGTGCTGCAAACTATATTTTGGGCATGAAAATTAAAAGAGATCGGGCAAAGAGGAAGCTCTGGTTAAACGAGAGGAACTATGTCGAGACAATATTACAAAGATTTAATATGTAGGATAGTAAAACAATGAAGGTTCCTATTCCTGTAAGTGTAAAGTTATCTATTGAACAGTGTCCCAAGACACAAGAAGAGGAAGAGGACATGTCCCGTGTTCCATATGAAAGTACAGTCCGTAGCCTAATGTATGCAATGGTCTGTACTAGACCAGACACTACACATGCAATGGGAGTATTGAGTAGCTTTATGTCAAAATTAGGAAAGTAGCATTGAACAACAGTGAAGCGGGTTCTCAGGTATTTGCATGGCACTAGTGATTATGGTTTGTGCTACCAAGGAAGACCGGGATTGGAAAGAGTGTTGGATATTCATGGCTTTGTTAATGCAGACTGGGCTGGAGATCTGGATCAGAGAAGATCTACAAGTGGGTATGTGTTTAACCTATTTGAAGGTGCAGTCAGTTGGATGAGTAAGAAACAATCTGTAGTGGCACTATCAACTACAGAGGCAGAATACATGGCAGCCACTCATGCAAGCAAGGAAGTAGTTTGGTTGCAGAGATTGTGTTCAAGTATGGGGTTAGTACATGAAGCCATAAGGATAGACTGTGACAACCAAAGTGCAATTTTCTTGGCAAAAAACCCTGCATATCATTCAAAGACAAAGCACATTGATGTTCAGTATCACTTTGTGATGGATATGATAGAAGACAAAAAGGTGTTGCTAGTAAAGATGGACCCTTTGAAGAATACTGCAGATGCATTGACAAAATCTGTGAGACCTGAGAAGTTCTCTTGGTGTAGAGAAACAATGGGCATTGTAGGGCTAGATAAATGACTAAGCTATCTTGTGGCCCCCTGTGGAAAGAAAACAACATGTGGGAGAATGTTGGGTTGTGTTATATTCTTTCCACGACTAGCCCACGTAGTTAATCGGGGGATTAGAGGGGGAACGGAGCCCCCCCTTCATTGCGCAGATTGCGTAGCGGGGGGGTCATAGGGGGTTTGAGGGGTGTAGGTAACCCCACTCTATGGGGTCTAGGGTAGTGCCCCAAAAAATTTTGGTATTGGAACCTATGTTAGGTTGGGCGGACCCACCTATGGTTTTGTGCATGATTTTCGCACGTTTTTGGACGTTATGGTTTTCGATCCATGGTTTTCGACGCGATGGTTTTCGATTCATGGTATTGGATGATTCGGCATGTATAAATATGTATTATAACATTTAAAGGAACATAATGAAAAATCAAGCTGGTAGTCCCAGTTTTGGGATCCAGGGGAAAGTTTCTGTGCATATGTGTTTTATGTGTTATGCTCTCGCATTGTTTATTTTATGTGCTTTAGAATTCGTATGCAGGTAATTTCTATATGGGGTTAAAACCTACATGATAAATGAACCCCCCAGAAAAGAAAAAATGTGAAAGTGGTACGAGTTGAAGTGCCACTAATAATACAATAATTTTGAAGAATAAATTCATGAAATTGTGTGCAACTTGTTTAAAATGCCACAATACTTCTTTTTGTTTGAAACATACAACTTAATTATGTTCAAGAAAATTTCCATTATGTTAATTAGATTAGAATGAATAACTTAGCCAAACAATGTAATCTTGGCTACGATTACGTTAGGTAGAATAGGTGAATAAATTAATTCAACAATATAATGTGGATTAGTGAAATTGGTATATTATTTTAGTTGTTTAAATAGATGTTTTTGGTCCTTTAAAAATGGCTAAATAAATGAGATTTTTCACTCCTAAATGCACCCTAATTGCTTTTAAGTGAGCCAGTTTACAAGAAAATTGAACTTATTATCAAAATGGTTAACAATCGTTGTTTTTTGTCCAAAGTTTGGACCTTAGTATAAAAATGTATGTGCGTGATGTGGCATTCTCCCATTGGCATTAAAACTCCCACATCTCGCCGCTCTCGATCACAATCTACTTTCCATTATACGGCTTCTAGGCCTTTTCACCCCCCCGCGACAAATGTTTCCCTTTAGTGGTGGGGGGGGGGGGGGGGGGGGGGGTGTGTGGGTCTGCAAAGGCGGTTTCCCCGTCGAGCCCCTCCGCTATGTGTCCTTCCCACATGTTTTCACACCCCCTTCACTTACCACAAACCACTCACACCCCCTCCTAAAACCGCTCAGTTCTCACCTTTCCCACCAACGGTCTCGTGCCCCCGTCTGCCTATCACATGCTGCTACATCAATCAACCATTACGCCTTTCCATTGTCATCCTTCCTGTTGTGATTTTTCCCATTGTCTAAGTAAATTATCCTCCCAATTAATCATTTAAGCCAATGGTCCGGCTCCATTTGCAAACCTATAAATCCCTGTTCTCTCCCTCAATCACACTCTTTCCACTTTTTTATACTGTCATAGTGATATCGATCCCTAAGTTCTTTCTCTTTCCTATCAACTATTTCTCATAGAGCAATTTCCTCCAAGCTCTCTTCCTGCACAATTAACAGTCGTCCTCTACGATTCCATCCTGCTATCATGATGGCCCCCAAAACCAAAATTGATGCCACTATGGTAAACCCATGCTCTCTCCCTCTCTAGATTTAGAACACATTCCCTTAGCCGATAGGTACTATAAAATTGTTGAAACATAGTGTGAATTTGACCTCTTCAACTTACACTATTAGTTTCGTGACACCTATCTTGACCAGTCTGACGAAATTGGGCTATGGAAATCTAGACTACCCCTATTTGTTTGTCGCCAATCCTATTATTTCCCTGAATTCTTCCTGAAATTCTATGCCTCTTATCTCTTAAGCAAAAGAGCCATATTTTCCCCTAATGGTGAAATCATTTTCACCATTACCCCTGAGAATATAAACCAGATGTTGCAGGTCCCACACAGTGAATCCCGAACTCACTTTTCCATTGAAGATCTTAATTTTTTTTTTTACCAAAATTTCACTTTTCCCTAGAGAGCTAGGATTTTCGACTTTTTCCTACCAGAAGATTCTCAATTACCCAAGAAGAAACCCCCTTATCCCTCTTCTATTTTCCCCCAAAGAACCAGACATATCATCTCTATTTTGTCTTGATTACTTGGGTACTTCTCAGATGAATGGGTAGATGAACCTATTTTAGGCTTTCTATCCACCATTTCCATAGAAGAAGGACTATTAGCCATCTTTGACTATGGTCACTTTCTTGTAGATGTAATACATGAACATTTCCTTTAGTTTTTAACTAAAGGAATGTTCAGATATTCTTCCATTATTATGCATATGTTTATTTTCTTCTAGACAGACAAGTTTCCTTTTGCAGTCCAGAAACTCAACCAGCAAGGACAGCCTCAGTCCATAATCTGTTGGACCTCAATTATCAAAAGACATTCAAATATTTTATAGATCAGATTGTATATCCAACAACTTGTTTGCTAAGTGGCCGTAAGATTCCCAGGATCAGTGAGGACATTCAAAAGGTGTTGCATCTCAGTGAGCAGGTGAAGACAGGAGATTGGTATTTATACCAATCATTTCCAGAGATCAAGTTTTATGGCTCTGAACTTCCACCCTATAAACTGCCAAAGTATCTTCCTATGAGGATATTTTCCTTGGAGTACATCACACAAATAATACAATCAAACAACATTCACTTTATGTTAGCTAAGAAGAAGTCCCAATTCAAAACTAAAACACAGATAGAGCCATTTATCTATAATAGTAGAGCAACAAGAGAGGATGCAGACCTCCTACTGGAATAAATGAATTTTTCCCTTAGCTTTACATGGTATTATGACCCCTTTGGATTAATTTCTAAGCTAAGGTTGGAACAGTAGACAACTTATGTACATACCTAGAAACCAGAGATTGTGAAATACATGAATCAATAGGATTGGGTAGAGAATACATTGCAGGAGGCCGAAGAAAAGGTGTTGTCCAGAACCGCTTCAAAGACTCCTAACTCTAGAGAGAAGACTAAGAAAAGGCTAAGAGAGGAGGAATCTCCTTCAGTTACAAAATTCTTAGCCAAGGAATTCAAGATCTATTCAAAGAAGACAAAGACAAGCTCCAAGGTAGATTTACCGCCATTGAAGGAAACAGAGGGTACTATTGTGCTCTTTGGCCTTCAGACTTTAAAGTTTGGTAGAAGCACCACTGATTCTCCATCATCTTCAACCACTAAAGAGAATCTAGTTACACCACCTCATACACCAGTGTCATTTATAGAACAGAGGAAGTTGGATATATTTCAAAGATATAGAGAAATTAAACAGAGGAATAAAGCCCTCCCTGATAATATCTATGCTTAATTCAAGAAGTAGTCTTTCTCAATTCAACACACGCTCATTTTGGCCTATAGAAAGGGAGAATGCATATGGAATTCTTACAGGTATAGGTTCCTTAACCTAAATCAACAGATGATTTTAAACAGACTACATTTGAGTTTGAGTCAAAGGATGTCCATCCTTTGGATCAGATAGACATGCACAAGAAAATAGGAGAAATGGTTTATTCAACCTTCACATAGACTTCCCTTACTGCTTGTAAACTATAGCTGTCTTTAAAAAATGTTCAATCACAACTCAAACTGGAGAAAAATTCCTCTCTAGCCAAAGAAAACAGAATTAAATATTTGGAGGAAATGGTGATCAAAGCAGGTTTTGATCCAGCTGATTCAAAAGCCATGGAAAAGATCATTAAGAAGAATAATGTTGACACAAAAGTGGAGAAGGTCTACAAGAAGTTACTCAAAACATCTATCCCCAGTTAACAACATTGGGATGAATTATGTGAGTCACTGGAGTAAGAAGATGACTTGGTTGTACAACTCAACATCAAAAACACAACAGGCTTCGAAGGGCCACATGTGCAACAATTCCACCAATCGAGTACTAGCACTCAAACAGTTCCAATTTTCCTAAATTTTTGTAACAATTATATAGATTCAGTTTAGGAATTCATAAATACATCCTAGTCAGTTTTGACAAGATAGTTTGTAAATAAATTATACTTCTCTTTTTGAAGTATCAAGGGTTGATTTTTTCATTCCAGAACACTATTGTACTATTTCCATTTGATGGGCTGATCAGTAATAAAAAGGACATTCTTCACACGATTCATGTGTTGGACTATTTGGTGAAGTGCTTCTCTCACTGTCTATGTGTTTATTCCTTTGTTTCCAAGATTATGTTTTCTTAAATTTGAATTATTTTATAGAAATTTAATGAAAAAAATTTGTTGAAAAATACACTCTGACTCTGGCTATGGATAATTTAAATGTTTTATTCTAATATCATGTTAAAGAATTCTTAACTAATCTTTAACTTCAATTGCACCTATATCTTTTCTTCTATTTCACTTCATTTAATCATAAAGGATCTAGTTAGTTCAACTACCTTGCCCTATGAAACTCCTTTGAAAATATAAAACAAATCCACGTTAATTTGTAGACTCCATAGGCCAATGGAAGTTTTAGACATTTAATCAACAATCAATTTTAAAATCAAACTCCGAACTCTCATAGCTAGCCTAATATTTAAGTACAAAAAATTTAAATCTGATAGAGAGATCCCTCTCTGAAGCTGGCAGGGCTAGATACCAACTTCCAAAGTGGTTTTGTGGTTACCTTTGTGGTTCTATTTTGCAACCTTGGAAAATTACAGAGTGCTAACATTCTGGCAACCATACTGGGGACGTTTAATCCTTCATTTCATTTTTACAAAATTAACTTCCCTAGTTCATAAAACTTTATTTCAGGAAGAGTAATGATCAAAATTTTAGAAATAAAGGATTAGAGGTTGTTTTTGACATTTAAGATTTGGATCTAAAACAAATTTACACTAGATCTCATCCTGATCTGAAAGTTAAGGAAGTAATAGTCCCCTTTCTAGGGAAAATTATCTTCTAGAAAAATTTGTTACCATACAAGATCTTAAGTTTGACTTACCATTTGAACACAGTCTATTTAGGACCAAATCTGAAAGTTTTGTTGTTCAAACAATAATTGATAAATATGTTTTCCAGCCCTATAAATCTGTAGGGCCACCTGTTCAACCTGATTTTGATCAACAAGCCCTCCAAAACTTTGACAAATTACAGGATCTTGTATCAACACTTGATCAATATGTTCATCAAGCGTATATTAAGCAATCTGTTGAACTTTCTGCCCTCATTATTACAACATCATCTCATTCTTCCTAATCTGTTCATCCTACATCAATAGGTCCCACCCCTTCTATAATCTCTGCTACTTCTCCGGTAGCATCACAGACAGTAACCTGGCCTATTCCAACAAATCCTATATCTATCCCTCCCATAAGATCACACATTATTCAACCCAATATGCCTGCTCATTATGCTCCCTTAGTTATACCTGCCTAGTTGCATCCTATGCCCCAAGATTATTAAACAATAATTCCTAAATTTGATGCCACTGGTGCGATCAATGCACAACAACATATAGATAAAATGAATGATTTATTTGACCTTCAGGAAGTGGAAGAAAGTGATATAAAGATGAGACTTTTTGCCCATAGTTTGGGTGGAGAGGTGAGCAAATGGTTTAAAAATTTAGCAGCAGCTAGCATAGATGACCTTGCTGCCTTTCATCAGTCTTTCCTAAATAGGTGGAAAACCAAAAAAAATTGGACTCTTTAGATCCAAAATGAATATAAAAACTCAAAGAGAGGACCTAATTGTGATAGGTTCAATAAAGTTTATAATGCAATCCCAGATGCTATCAAAACTCCCCCGGGCTTGGCGCTTATACATTTCCCCAAAGGATTTGATGTTGATATGGCATATCAGCTAAGAGAAAGAGACCCTACTACCTTAGAGGAAATGCAAACTAATTCCCTTAAAGTCGAGGCTAATTTATTATCCAAAAAATAAAAACTAAAAACTGAAAGAAGGGTTACCATCAAAGAGGAACCTTCCTCTTATTCTCCATCTGATTATAAAATAGATAGTCTACTTAGAACCATGGAGAAAATGATGGATATAATCAACAGGGTTCCTCCTAGAGAAAACCAAACTGCTCCCTAGATTAGAAATCCAAATTTTAGAAGAAACCAACCCCAGATTAAACAAAGAGACCCAAAAGGTCCTAATTAGCACGTAAGACCTCCTTTTCAAGATAACTATGCAGATGAGGAGGGAGAAATAGTTGAATACATGAATGATTCTGAAATCAATTTAATGGGAGTAAATGACAATGATTCTACGTTTCTTACTTAAGAAGAACAAGACATTTTTCTGCTATCCCAAGATGAGATAGATCCTGAGGAATCAGAAGAGTATAAGAAAGGTTTTGAAAATGCAATTATGGACGTCCATAAGCAATATAATCTGAGGAGTAGGAAAACACATGATACTCCAACTAAAAAGCCAGCTAATATACGTGCCAAGAAAAACCTTAAGATTCTTGCTAGAAAGAATACTGAGGTTCCAACCCAAAAAATACTTGATACTATAGTCAAACCAACTCAAACAAATGATCCCTCCACTAGCCAGCAAAGAGGCATCTCCCAAAAGGACTTCGTTGAAAAACAAGAGGTTATCAATTTAAACAAAACTCAAGCATCATTCAATATAGAACATGAATTGGCAGAGCTTAAAATACCCATTCCTCTAACAGAACTGATGAACAAAACTGCACATAGATCACAAGTAATGAAAGCATTGAGTATAGGACAAGATAGAGATATAGTCAATGTATTTGATGATCAACCAAAAATATTGTTCGGACCTGAAGTTGATGGTAAACTCCAAGATGGAGATGTACCTCCTTTTTACATTAGCTTTAACATTCATGATAAAATGTTACATAATGCAATGCTTGACTCAGGGGCCTCTCACAATCTCATGCCTAGGTTTATCATGGAAAAATTGGGACTAGATATCACTAGACGATATAAAGATTTGTATTCGTTTGATTCAAGTAAAGTAAAATGCCTTAGACTTATTAAGGATTTGTCTGTCAACTTAGTGCAAATACAACCAAGAGTGTGGTAATGGATATTGTTTATGTTGACATACCCCCTAAATATGGCATGATAATATCTTGTTCATGGGGAGCTAAACTCCTGGGAACCCTCCAAATGGATATGACCTATGCTACAATTCCAGTTTTTGGTTAGAATAAGAGACTATATAGGGAAAAACTCATGAAATTTATGGTTACTATTCACGATAAACCTCATAATTACCCCTTATATTCAATCCATTTAGACCATGATTCTTTTATTTTATATAATGGTGGAAATATATAGGAACAACTTCCCAATAAAAACACTAAGTTATGTTAGACTGAGGAATGCCAAATAGATATCAACGAACATGATGAACCAGATGAACCTTTGTGGAATTTAAGTTTTGATGGAGTTGTTAGTAAAGAATGATCAGGGGTAGGCATATAGGTTTCAAATTCACAAACTAATCACTCAGAAGGCCATTCATATAAATTAAATTTCCAATGTTCCAACAACATAGCCGAGTATGAAGCCTTAATTTTAGGGTTTCAACTTTTAAAGAAGCTAGGTGCTAAGCAAATTGCAATTCATGGAGATTCTGAACTGATAATAAAAAAAATTAAAGGGGAATATTTTGCTAAACATCCAAGGATGAGAGCCTATAGGAATGTTGTTTTGGATTTTCTGGAATCCTTCATTGAGTATAGCTTGTCTGTGGTCCCCAGAGATCAAAATATCTTACGTGATGGTCTTGCTACTTTAGATAGTACCTGTCAAATGCCATATTGGCCTAGTCACCAATATACTGTTGAAGTAAAGAATAGACCTACTGTCCCAGATAATATTAGATACTGGCAAGTTTTTGGAAATGATTCCTAGATTGAAAGTGTTTTGTAGTTAAAATATGAGTTTGAGTATGCTAATATAGATACAGAAGTTGACCTAGAAGATAGTGTACATAACGATGTGACTAAATTAGAATTGAAAGAAATATATCAAGAAAAAGAAGAATAAGAAATTTTATAGTTAAAAGACAATGTTTTACCTAGAGGATTAGCCCCCCTTAGAATATTTGTTTGACTTTAATGGCGTAGCCAAAAAGCCTAAAATCGAGCCTACTAGACTTGAAGTTGAAGAACGTAACATTGGACCTGAACAAGAACCTAAGATGATTAAATTGTCCAAATCTATACCCCCAACCGAAAATCTAAACTACATAGACTTGTTCAAAGAATTCATAGATGTGTTTGCATGGATTTATGAGGACTTGAAATCCTATGACACAAACATTATACAACATAAGATTCCATTAAAAGAATACCACAAGCCTTTTAAACAAAAATTAAGGAGAATCAACCCAATGCTTATGCCTCTAATTGAAAAGGAGGTCAAAATGATGTATGATGCCAAGATCATAGTGTGATTAAGATATTCTAAATGGGTGTCTAATTTAGTTCCAACTAGAAAAAAGACTAGAGAAATTAGACTTTTTATTCATTTCCAAAATCTAAGTAAAGCCTCTTTGAAAGAAAAATACCCTTTGCCTAAGATGGACCACATTCTGCAAAAGGTGGTTGGATCTAGTAGAATTTCTCTTTTAGATGACTTCTCAGGTTATAATCAAGTCCTAGTACATCATGAAGACCAAGAAAAGAAAACATTTACTACACCATGGGGCACTTTTATGTATGTGAAGATGCCTTTTGGTCTAATGAATTCGGGTGCCACTTTCCAAAGAGCCATGGACTTTACCTTTACAGATGAAATGGGTCGATTTATAGTCATATATCTTGATGATATCACTTTTTTTTCGAAAACAAATGAGGAACACTTACTTCACCTAAGGAGAGTTTTTGAAAAATGTAGGAGATTTGGTATTTCCCTTGACCCAAAGAAAACATTGTTTGGTTTACAAGAAGGAAAACTGCTAGGACATATCATTTCAAAGGAAGGAATTAGAATAGATCCTAGCATAATTGAAGCTATATTAAAAATAAATCCCCCTATAAATGTAAAATAAGTTCAATCTTTCATTGGCCAAATCAAATTTCTTAGGAGCAGGGCTTTTAAAGAATATAACAAACATGTTGAGAGAAGATACATAGGTAAAGTGGAACACTGAGGCTAGAAAATCATTTGGTAAAGTAAAATAAGCCTTAATCAAGGCTTCTGTGTTGATTAGCCCTAATTTTACAAAAGATTTTCTCATTTTCTCATTTTCTTCTGAGCATACCATTGTTGCAGTTCTCTTACCAGAAAATAATGAAGGACATGAACAACCTATTTATTTCTTTAGTAAATCCTTAAGAGATGTTGCATTAAAATACAATATCATGGAAAAGAAGGCTATTGCCTTGGTAAAAGCAATAAAATATTTTAGAGTTTATATCCTCCATTCGCATATAATTTCCTTTGTTCCCAATGCAGTGGTAAAAGACTTACTAAGCCAAAATGATCCTGATGGGAAAAGGGGTAAATGGATTGCCATTATCTTAGAATATGACATTGAACTCAAACCTACCAAACTCATTAAAGGTCAGGGATTAGCTAAATTGATGGTTGAGTCTAATTTACATGCTTTGGATATAATTTCTCTAGCTATACTCAACGAACCAGAAGAGATGGCGACTCCACAAATAGCAGAGGTTTTCTCTACCTCTCCCTAGTATGCAAACCTTATTTTTGTTCTACATCATTTACAAGCTCCTCCTGGTTTGAATAAAACGAAAGCTAGATTTCTTAAACTCAAAGCTATGAAATTTTGTATTTTGGAGAATAATCTGTATTGGAAAGATACTGGTGGAATTTTACTAAATTTCTTGTTGAAAGGTGAAGCAGATAAAGTGATGCACAAATTTCATGAAGGAGACTATGGTGGACACCTGTACTGGAAGACTACTGCCAACAAGATCCTAAGAGCATGCTTTTATTGGCCAACCTTATTTTCTGATGTCCAAAAGAAATCACCTCATGCCACAAATGCCAGATATTTGAAGGAAAAAAGAAACTATTGCCTTTACCCTTAAAGCCCATATAAGCTAAAACTCGTTTTCAACAATGGGGTTTGGATTTTATAGGAGAAATTCATGCTTCCTCTTCTACCCAACATAAGTGGATTCTTACAGCCACTGATTATTTTACCAAATGGATAGAATCCATACCTACTAGACAAGCCTCTGATGCAGTAATCATTAAATTCCTAGAGAGTAATATTATTTCAAGATTTGGATGCCTTAGGAAAATCATTACATATAATGCTGCAACATTCAAATCAAAGAGGATGGTGGAATTTTGCAACAAATATCAAATAACTTTGGGGCATTCTACAACCTATTACCCTCAAGAAAATGGACTGGAAGAATCTTCCAATAAAAGATTGGTTAACATTATCAAAAAATTGTTGCAGGATAACAAGAAATCATGGCACAACAAGCTTGTAAATGCATTCTGGGTAGACATAATTACAACTAAGAAGTCAATTGGCATGTATCCATACCTATTAGTTAATGGGATGGATGTTGATTTTCCAAATTCGTTGGGAATTCCTATTTTGAAAATGCTGCAAGAATTCGAGGTTGAACCAAATGATGTACAAAGAAGAATAAATCAAACAATTCACCTGTAACAGTCAAGAGAGGAAGTTCACAACAGAAATCAATTGATCCAGGAAAGTATTAAGAAGATATATGACAAAAGAACTAAAGTCGATGATTTCCAGATAGGTAATCATGTTCTAAAATGGGATTCCAAAATTGAAGAGAAAGGTAAGCATGGTAAGTTTGATAAATTGTGGATGTGACCTTAAATAATCCATGCTTACAGAGGAAATAATGCACTTTTTATGAAGGACATAGATGGAACAAAGCTAAATAGAGGACCTCCCAATGGTAGGATGTTAAAACATTATGTTTCTCAGAAATATAAGTAGTTTTCATCACATTCATTGTAGATACCATTTTCTTTATAATGTTATGATTAGATGCCTTATGTCTGAAAGTTGAAGCCCGTGGACAAGGCTCTGAGCTTTTAGTCATTTTTCCACCATAACTACAGCTACTACAAAAAATCATATGCAGTAAAACATTAAAGACAAGGATTCAAGGCTACTAGTCTATTGTTCTTGAAACCTCACAAGGAGAGTGCCATCCCCAGCTGGAGCCAATCTTAGGGTCCTATAATTTATAGGATCAAATGATGATTGGATATTTTCTTTTAGTATTTCAAATTGTAAATAATATTTCATATTGCAAATGATTTCCATATATATATATATATATATATATATATATATATATATATAATATATATCTAGAAAAACAAAAAATAAAAAAAAATGATAAAAGAACCCTGAATAAAAGAAAAAATGTGAAAGTGATGCCAGTTGAAGTGCCATTCATAGTACAATAATTTTGAAGAATAAATTCATGAAATTGTGTGCATCATGTTAAAATTCCACAATACTTATTTTTGTTTGAAACACGCTGCTTAATCATGTTCAACAAATTTCAATTTATGTTAACTAGATTAGAATGAATAGCTTAACCAAACAATGTAATCTTGGCTACAATTAGGTTAGGTAGAATAGGTGAATAAATTATTCCAACAATATAATATGGATTAATGAAATTAGTAGATTAGTTTAGTTGTTTGAATAGATGTTTTTAGTCCTTTAAAAATGGCTAAATAAATGAGGGTTTGCACTCCTAAATGTACCCTAATTGCTTTTAATTAAGTCAGTTTACAAGAAAATTGAACTGGTTATCAAAATGGTTAACAATGGTTGTTATTTATCCAAAGTTTGGACCTTAGGATAAAAATGTATGTGCACGATGTGATATTTTCCCATTGACATTAAACCTCCCACATCTCCCTACTCTCGATCGCAACCTACTTTCCATTGGACGGCTCTCGGGCCTTTTCAACCCCCCCGCCATGTTTCCCTTTAGTGGCGAGGGGGGGGGGGGGGGTCGAAAAAGGTGGTTTCCATGTCGAGCCCCTCCATTACGTGTCCTTCCCACATGTTTTTGCACCTCCCCTCACTTAACACAAACCACTCACACCCCCTTCAAAAATCGCTCAGCCCTCATTCCTTTCCCGCCAATGGTCCTGTGCCCCCATCTGTTTATCACATGCCACCACGTCCATCGAACATTACACCTTTCTGTTTTCATCCTTCTCATTGCGATTTTTCCCATTGCCTGAGTAAATTCTCCTCCCAATTAACCATTTAAGCCAACAATCCCGCTCCATTTGTGAACATATAAATCCCCGTTCTCTCCCTCAATCACACTATTTCCACATTTTTATACTGTCATAGTCTTATCGATTCCTTCTTTCTCTTTCCTATCAACTATTGCTCATAGAGGAATTGCCTCCAAGCTCTCTTCCCGCACAATTAACAATCATCTTCTACAATTCTATTTTTCATCCTCTGTAATTCCATCGTGCTATCACAATGGCCCCAAAAACCAAAACTGATGCCACTATGGTAAACCTATGCTCTCTCCCTCTGTGGATTTAGACCACATTCCCTTAGTTGATAGAGACTATAAAATCATCAAAACACAGTGTGAATTTGACCTCTTAGAATTACAATGTTGGCTTCGTGACACCTATCTTGACAAGTCTGATGAAATTGGGCTATGGAAATCTAGACTACCCCTGTTTGTTTTTCCCCAATCCTATTATTTCCCTGAATACTTCCTGAAATTCCATGCCTCTTATCTCTCAAGAAAAAAAGCCATCATTTCCCCTAGTGGTGAAATACATTTCATAGTTACCCATAAGAATATAAACCAGATGTTGCAGGTCCCACACAGTGAATCCCTGACTCCCTTTTCCATTAAAGCTCTTAATTTTTTTTACCAAAAGCTCACTTTTCCCTAGAGAGCCAGGATTTTCAAAATTTTCCTGCCAGAATATTCTCAATTACCCAAGAAGAACCCCCTTATCCCTCTTCTATTTTCCCCCAAAGAGCAAGACAAATCATCTCTATCTTGTCTTTCTTACTTGGGTACTTCTTAGATGAACGGGTAGATGAGCCTATTTTAGGCTTTCTATCCACCCTTTCCATAGAAGAAGGATTGTTAGTCATCTTTGACTATGGTCACTTTCTTGCAGATGTAATACATGAATAATTCCTTTAGTTTTTAACTGAAGGAATGTTCATATATTCTTCCATTCTTATGCATATGTTTATTTTCTTCTAGACAAGCAGGTTCCTTTTTGCAGTCTAGAAACTCAATCAATAAGAAGAGCCTCAATCCATAATCTGTTGGACCTCAATTATCAGAAGAAATTCACAAGAGTACAAGTTCAAAGATTTTATAGATCAGTTTGTATATCCAGCAACTTGTTTGTTGGGTGGCCAACAGATTCCCAGGATCAGTGAAGACATTCAAAAGGTGTTGCATCTCAGTGAGTAGGTGAAGATAGGGGATTGGTATTTATACCAGTCATTTATAGAGATCAGGGTTTATGGCTTTGAGATGTCACCCTATAAACTGCCAAAGTATCTTCCTACGAGGATATTTGCCTTGGAGTACATCAGGAAAATAATCGAATCAGACAACATTCACTTTGTGTCAGCTAAGAAGAAGTACCAATTCAGAATTAAAACATAGATAGGTCCATTTATCTATAATAATAGAGAAGTAGGAGAGGATGCAGATCTCATGCTGAAACAAATGAATTTTCCCCTTAGCTTTACATGGTCTTATGACCCCTTTGGGGTAATTTCTAAGCTAAGGTTGGAACATAAGACAACAACCTATGTACATACCCAGAGACCAGAGATTGAGAAATATATGAATCAATAGGATTGGGTAGAGAATACATTACAGGAGGTCGAAGAACAAGTGCTGTCCATAACCGCTTCAGAGAATCCTACCCCTAGAGAGAAGACTGAGAAAAGACCGAGAGAGGAGGACTCTCCTTCAATTACATAAGTCTCAACCAAGGAACTCTAGATCTATTTAAAGAAGACAAAGACAAGCTCCAAGGTAGATTTCCCACCATTAGAGGAAATAAAGAGTACTATTGCGCTCTCTAGCCTTCAGAATTTAAAGTTTGGTAGCAGCACCACTGATTCTCCATCATCTTCAACCACTAAAGAGAATCCAATTACAACACCTCATGCACTAGTGTCATTTACATAACAAAGGCAACTGGATATATTTCAAAGATACAGAGAAATTTAACAGAGGAATAAAACCCTCCATGATAATATCTATGCTCAATTCAAGAAGCAATCTACCTCAATTCAACACCGGCTCATTTTGGCCTATGACATAGAGAAAGGGAGAATGCATATGGCATTCTTACAGGCATAGGTTCCTCAACCTAAATCAACAAATGATTTTAAGTAGACTACATTTGAGTTTGAGGCAAAGGATGTCCATTCTTTGGATCAGATAGACATGCACAGGAAAACAAGAGAAATTGTTTATTCAACTTTCACACAAACTTCCTTTACTACGTTTAAATTGCAGTTGTCTTTGAACAATGTTCAATCACAGCTCAAACTGGAGAAAATTTCCTCTTTGGCCAAAGACAACAAAATTAAATATTTGGAGGAAATGGTGATCAAAGTAGGTTTTGATCTAGCTAATTCAAAAGCCATGGAAGAGATCATTAAGAAGAAGAATGCTGAAATAGCATCCTTGAGGAAACAATTGAAGCTACCTATCACTGAAGATCCCCCAAAAAAAGATTTAGGAGAAACAGAGCTACAAAAAGAAGAAATGTTGAAGCTACTAGTGGAACATAGTGGAAAGATTAAGGAAATGGAGGCAAAGATGGATAAATTGATCAAAGAGAAAGAACAAAGTTCTTAACTTTCTATGGTTCCTCTTGATGCAGTGCCTATTGCATCACTAATTCAAAAAGGTGTTGCTACAATTGCTACAACAATAAGAGCATCCTCCTTTACAACACCTCCCACATCCATTGAAGATGATTCAATCAAGCTGGCCCAATCCATGGAAAACATGTCAATACTGGGGGAGGAGATAAAAAATTTAAGAAAGGATGTAAAGACCCTATAGGGGAAGATTACAAGATATGAGAATTCTCTCCTAACAGAGATGAAAAAACCACAAATGCTTTTCCAGATATTGCAACAAATGGAAAAGGAGACTGCCATGGGTAATACTCTAGCCCAGGTTAAAGAGAACATTTGGAAAATGATAAATGAAGCCATGATAGAAATATGGCCATCTATACAATTTATATTTGAGAAGAAGGCATTGATTGAAAGATCTACTTAAGCTATTGAACTAATCAAAGTGAAGATGGGTGATAAACCTAGTGAAGCTAACGATCTTATCAAGTTCCTCAATTCCAAAAACAAGCAGGAACTAGAAGAATTGGAGATTGAGGATAGAACTGAAACCATACTAGAGGTAAAAAAGGTGCTGACCAAGAGAAATTTGATCAGGAAGCTATTAGAGAAGTGTCAAGTTCTGGACATTGGTGTACAGAGGTTCTTTAACAAGCTGGAAGCCCTCTACAAAAAAGGACTTCCCAGTTTATTAGTAATAATGACAAGCTTAGAACACGATCAGATTACAATCAGAAATTTCTAACTAAGGCTAAAGACGCTTCTAAATTTGCAGGAGGAAGAATAAGCATGAAAGGAAAAGCGTTTTTAGAACCATTCGCATATGATTTTGACATCCAATATGAAATCAAGCATATCTTTATTTCCAAACCAACTTTTTCCAAATACACAGAAGTGGACGAGGTCTATAGGAAGTTTCTCAAGACATCTATCCCTAGTGAACAATGTTGGGATGAATTATATGATTTACTGGAGTAAGAAGATGACTTGGTTGTACAGCTCAACATCAACAACAAAGTAGGATTCAAAGGGCCACATATGTAGCAGTTCCACCAATCAAGTGCCAGCACTTCAAACAGTTCCAATTTTCCTAAAATTTTGTAACAATTAGATAGATTCAGTATAGGAATTCGTAAATACATTTTAGTCAGTTTTGACGGGATATTTTGTAAATAACTTATAAATACTTCTCTTTTTCAAGTATCAAGAGTTGATTTTTGCATTTTAGAACGTTATTGTACTATTTCCATTTGATGGGTTGATCAGTAATAAAAAGGACATTATTCACAGGATTCATGTGTTGGACTATTTGGTGAAGTGCTTCTCTCATTGTCTATGTGTTTATTCCTTTGTTTCCATGCTTATGTTTTCTTAAATCTGAATTATTTTACAGAAAGTTGATGAACAAAATTTGTTGAAAAACACTTTGATTATGGTAGTGGATAATTTAAATGTTTTCTTCTAATATCCTAATAAATAATTCTTAGCTGCTCTTTAGATTCAATTTAACCTATATATTTTCTTCTATTTCACTTTATTTAAACATAAATGATCCAGTTAGTTCAGTTACCTTTCCCTATGAAACTCCTTTAAAAATCTGAAACAGATCCACGTTAAGCTATAGACTCCATAGCCCAATGGAAGTTTCAGGCATTTAATCAACCAATCAATTTTAAAATCAAAATTTGAACTCTCATAACTAGCCAAATATATAAGTACAACAAATTTAAATCTAATAGAGAGATCCATCTCTAAAGCTGGCAGGGCTAGATCCCAACTTCTTAAGTGGTTTTATGGTTACCTTTGTGGTTCTCTTTTGCAACCTTGGAAAATTACAAAGTGCTAACACAATGTGTGAATTTAAAAAGCATGGCATTACTTCATTTCGAGTTAACTAATTGCAAGCAGTAGGAAACAATGGATAAAGAGTTGAAGAAGAAGTTCCCATAAGAAAACATTCTTTGATCAAATAAGATTCTAGATTTAAACTGTGCAAATTGAAGTTTTCCTTAGAAATCAGAAATTAATCAATGCACCTAGGCATCCATCACTATATATATCAATGGAGTCATTTTCATCAGAATGATGGCTCTCCAAGGCTTTAGTTTGGTTAAGCATATTTATTTTGTTTGACTAATTGCCAAGATCACAAGATTTCGAATCAATTGAGAATGAAGGAACAACATCTTAACATAGAGGACTTTGAAAGAGGAAAGAGATACTAAAATCATCTTCACCCTTTTTCTCCTCTACCTATGGAATGTGGCCACCTTGTACCTGATCACAATTTGGACTAACGAATTGAGAATCAAGTATTTAAACGACTTGCTAGTGGAACAATTGATCAATCGAATTAGGGCACAAAGGGCCATGAGATGTGTATGATGTATGATAGAGCATGACAAGTATCCCTTGAAGAAACAACACTTTTGATAATATCAGATTCAAGATTTAGATTATGTACATTGATACAATCTTGAATAATCAAGGGATCAAACTTAACCTTAGGCTCTATTATTCTATTAGAAAATTCAAAGTTTTCCCAAATAATATCTTGATCATGGAAAATAAAAGAAGATGGAAGAGGCGGATCAACAATTTGATTTTCAGATTTGACAATTTCAACAATAGCATCAGAGACTACCTTGTTAGGTAATGAAAAGGGAGGAGGATAAGGGAAAAAAGGAGAAATATGTTCCTCCTATGAGATTGGAGATGTCTCATGATCAATACAGGTTGGGAGAGCACAATCAACCAAGGATTCATATTCAAAATTTTTTTATGGATAAATTCCTTCTACAGAAAGAAGCAATCTCCCTAGACCTAGTGTCTTAATCTAGAAACAAGCAAGACAAAATTGCAATTCTTTCCTTAGAGGTGTTTGAAATATGGAAGGAATACCTACTTGGAATCCAATGTAATATTCCTCATTCTCTTGGCTTTTTATCTCTAGCTTCAACTCTAATATTTATAAGTGGAACCTACAAATCATTAAAAACAAGCATGAGAACGATAACATACAGATAACATATACAAAAAACTATAAACAAGAATTCAAGGATTCATTGTTCTACATATGCATAAATGGGACATAATCTATAGGAAAACAAGGCATTTTTGTATTAATAAAAGTAGTAGAAGATTATAACCCTTGTAGGCCTTTACCTTGTGGATCTCTCCCAACTATCATGTGCTTCCTTTGCCAAAATGGCAAGCCTTCAATCATACTTCAAGCATATGGATGGATTATGGACTTGTAGATAGAAATGAGAACCATGAGGGCGTAATTAAGAGTCTCCAAAATCCAACCCAGTACTAATAGCATATAATGCATTTATATGATAAATGAGGAGGTTGTAGATCCATTAAACTAGGGTAAGATCCAATTTAGAAGGGGATAAGCTCCATGGGATAAGTGATAAGACCTCATTTGTAGGAATTCGAGGAAATATTTAACAGAGAATGGAAACTTCCATGATAGAATCCTCTAGAAGTGAAAGATTCAAAATTATATTTAATTTTTTCCTCAATTCTAGGGTCATTGCACTTGTAACAAAAGTAATTTGTGTTGACCAGTTAGTTTTCCTTTCATGCAACCTACACCATCGCACTTACTAAACTAGGAAAGTGTGATGAAGACCTAAATTAGGGTTTTTAGCCAATATAATGCATAATTTTTGGAACTTCTTGAAAGGACATGCCTTTGGATTTGTAGGATATGATTGCAAAGTGTGAATGGATGATTATTAATCCAAGTTTAAGGTCATTTGGTTGAATGTGACAAAATGGCATGTAACATATTTCCCCCTAAAGTACAAATTCAGAAGCAATGGTTGAGGATTGAAGTTCTTTACCAAGTGAAAAGTCTAGATTGAGAATCAACTGGTTGAGATCAACAATTGACTGTTACAATACATTATCATCATAATATCATTTCTGAGGTAGGCATACCCATAGTCAACATATAATCCATCTTACATGTACAATGATCAAAGTCACATCAATTGATTACATATAGTGGACCCATGCTCAGATGAATTTCTATATGACCATAGCCATCTACTTTGTATATCTTGTATGAATCTTGAAATCTCAGCCCAGATGGATGAAACTATATCCAGGGTATTTTTCTTGTCACTTGATATTACAAGTCTAACCATATGAATATATGTGTTGGAGTCGAACATTGTAGACAACATTTGATTATCAACTAATGATGAAAGTCATTAACAAACATGAGAGGAACCACCAATAATGATAATGGCCCTCAAGGTACTAAGTGTTATCTATGAGGTTTGAATGAATGAGCTGAAGTTAAACACTATGAAAAATCTTTCGGTTGAAGGCCAATAATGAAAACCTAATATCAAAAGCAAGGAAGCTTGCCATTGAGGTATGCAAGCTCCAATGCATTGAAGGGATTTTCTAAGTCAACTTCCTGGATAATGTGATGATGTCAACAAGAAGCAACCCATCATTGGAGGGCCTTGACATATCCCCCATTGACGACACAAAACT
The DNA here is from genome assembly GCA_000404065.3 of Pinus taeda. Lineage (NCBI taxonomy): Eukaryota > Viridiplantae > Streptophyta > Pinopsida > Pinales > Pinaceae > Pinus > Pinus taeda. The sequence continues at coordinate 191,411 of APFE030006490.1, forward strand.
GGTATCAGGATTTGAGATAAAATGTTGATGATTAAGAGTTTGTTAAGGGGTGACAGACATGAAAGAAGGATTAAGGTATTGTAGCATATGTCAACTGAGGGTGGACTTTCTCTTGAACATATCAATGACACTTAGATGGAGTTCGAGAAATTGACTCAAAGACCCATCATGAAGTCTTTCAATAAGGTGTGATCAATAGAGAGGCAATCAGATTCTCTAACCCAAAATAGTCACGAAGGTGAGAGAGTGTCATGTTCAAGAGTGAATTGTTCCCATAAATAGGTTTTTTATGATTTCCCCACCATTTCTGGCAAGTACCTCTTTATTTTTGCATGAGGTTGAAGAGGATCACATATTGTTGATCTATAATTTCATTCTTCAGATGAATCCTTCTAAGCATTTTTAACAAACCCTTAGGAGTGGTTTGGTCTCATCATGCCCGACGAATCCTATGCTTCTTAATGGTTTTATGAGTCCATGTTTAGAGAGTTTGAAGAAGAGGGGAAAAAGAAAACTCCAAGAGGTTCCTTTTCGTAAATTTAGTCTCTTAGGCCCTATTGACGGTGTTGACCCTGCCAACATTCAAGGGATCTCCCGGATATGAAGTCCCAACGAGACCTCACACCATTTGGAATAGGAGTCCCAACAGTGGGTGGTAGTGTAATGCCTTGACCGCAGTAGCACGTAGAGGAAAGTATGATAACTTTGGGTGAGAGCAAGTGTGTGACCCTATGGAGAGTCATGTGCGATGCATGAAGGTTCTAAGACTTAGAAGGTAAAATTAAGTATGCCCCTTAGAAGCCTGTAATAGTACGCAACTTGAAAGGAACACATGAGCATAATGACATCACAAGCTAAAATGCAGAATAGTCCACAAATTAAAGTGACGAGTTAATCCAACAACACAATTTCAACAAGATTCGTACAATTTCATACAAATTAGTTCATAAGAACATGCGTAAGTTAAATAACATGAATTGCTAAAGAAACCATAATAGTCCAACTACATTAACAACAAATGTCTTGAAATATGGCAACAAGAATATTCCAATTTAATTTTTCCTTGAATTAAATTGTGATTTAAAATCGAATTTAGTCTTAACAGCTACTTGGAAATAATTAATTAATTTATTTTAAATTAATTAGTTGAAGAAATTCAAGTTAGAAGTCTTTTTGAAGTCATGCAAGAGTTATCCCTTAAAGTAAGGAGATAAGATTGAGTTATATTTGAGTTGTAATTAGTTAACTTAGTTTACTGAGTTAAGTCCAGTTAAATTAGTTCTAAACTATTTGAGGAACTAATAGTGATTTAACAGCCAGTTGATGCATTAATGCACTCAACTAGTGTTGCTCTAGTTAACTGAAGATTCCCTCATCAGAAACTCATGCATGTCTATTCTGAGAAAGACCCAGTTGAAATTAAAGTTAAGGACAATGTACTATCAATTGCATGTGTTTTCTCATGGAGAAAACTCATGCACGTAGTCAAAGATTTATCCTTGAGTATTGTGCAGTTTTGGAGAATTGGTTTTCCACTTGGTAAGAGAGAATCATCCTCAAGGAACAGAGCAAGGAAATAGGAGCTTGGAGGGAAGAGAGGAAGGTTGGAGAGAAGCCAAGATTGCCTCTGAGCATCTATGAGGATTGTACTGAGTGTTGGCTAGCTGTGAGAGCTAAGGCTTTGTATAATTCCTATGTATTTCCACCATGTATGATAATACAATAGTGTGGGGTTTTTAGCTGAGGCTTTCCCCAAAGTATTTTCATGTGTATTGTGCCATTGATTCTTCTTCTTTTGGTTATATTTTTCAACTCAATTCTTAAGCTTCTGTAAATTGATAGTAGAAGTAGGTTATAATATTCTGCTTTGATTTATATTGCATTATTGGGTTACCCTACATAGATTTTCTACATGGTATCAGAGATGGATTTGTAGAAATTTTCTACATGGTATTAGAGTTGTGAATAGTATACTGAGAAGAGAATTTGAAGTTTGAAGTTCATGGTTGCAGGTGAAAATCGAATTCATATGATACTTCAAGGTTGGCCAATGGCATTCTATGAATTGAGACTCGAGTATGCCTTGGAAGGTAGCTTGAATTACATAGCATGAAAAGATAGAATGGAGGTTACATTAGAAGAAAATGGCTTGAAGGAATTCATTGATCAAGAAATCCCAAAAGCCAGCTTCAACGAATGCACAAGGGTTAGTTGAGTGGAAGAAGTGTGTGGTGAAGGTGAGATGGATCATCTTTGAGGGAGTTCGAGACCATATTGTCTCGAGTCTCCATGGGAAGGATACTCCATTTTCAATGTGGAAGACATTGAAGGACCTTCACTAGAACAATAGCGACCATAGGAAATTGGAGCTCAAGGATAAGCTTTGAAGAATCAATATGGAGAAGGGAAATACTATTTCCACATATCTGAACAAGCTCACCACCTGTAGAGATGATCTTAGTAGTGTGGGAATAACTACTGCCAATGATGATATGGTGAGCCTTGCTCTCCTTGGCCTTCCAAAGAGTTGGAATAGCTACCAGGACTCTGTGAATGGAAGGGAGGAACTGTCGGATTGAGAATGACTGTGGTTGGATCTTATGTAGGAGGAGATCAGGAGGAGCATACAAGATTGTCTTCATCCAAGAATTATGATGAATAAAATATGGCCTTAGCAAGTAAGGCAAGGAGAGGGAACGGGAAGGCTTCCCATTTCAAATCGAATTATTCTCATGAAGGGAAGAAGGGTGACATGTCTAATGTAAGATGCTTTAATTTTCACAAGATGGGACATTATGCGACTAATTTCCCATCGAAGAAGTCCAAGAAGGGATCCTCCAAAGGATCAGAAGGTAAGGGATTAACCTCTCAGTTCGAAATTGACTTTACCCTCATTGCATGCATGGCGTCATCAATGCTGGGTTGTTTCTAGTATCTTTACAGTGGAGCCTCATTCCACATGACCGATGATACAAATTTATTCAGTGCCTTGGAGGAGAAAGACCTCAAGATGTGCATAGAGATGGGTGATGACGGAAGGTATAGTGATTCAGGAGTGGACACAGTTGCTTTTCAGAGGGAGCATGGAGCTCCTCTCACCTTGACAAATGTGATGTATATGCCTGTATTGAAGAAGAACTTGGTATCGATTGCGATGTTGGAGGACAAAGGATACGATGTTGTCTTCAGTAAAGGAAAGGCATTCCTAAGACACATAGCCATGGGTTAGACCAAGAGGATAGGGATTCAGGTGAATAATCTCTATAAACTAGAGGTAGATGATTGTGCAACATTGAGTACGAAAGCAGAATTGGTGCAAAGCCAAGACATTGGCAAGTTGTAGCACAGGCAGTTGGGCCATTTTCATCATGGGGCTTTGAAGATAATGCAATTGATATCTAAAAGACTTCCCAAAGGTAAACTTGAGCAAGTTGACACATGCAAAGGTTCTACCTTGGGAAAGTACACCAAGTCTTCCTTTCATGATAGAGATAGTTGAGCAAAGGCTATCTTAGAGTGAGTTCATACTGATGTGTGTGGACCATTCTCTACTGTATCCACAATTAAGCAAAGGTATTATGTGGTTTTCATTGATGACTATTCTCGTAAATGCTGGATTTATTTCATGCAGAATAAGGACCAGACCTTCACAAAGTTTTGTAAGTTCAAAGCTTTGGTCGAGAAAGAGTCGGGGAAGAAGATCAAGGCCTTGATAAGTGACAACGGTGGAGAATATGTCTCTCAAGAGTTTAAGGACTTCTGTGCAGCGGAAGGAATTAGAAGAGAATTGACAGCACCTCATAACCCACATCAGAACGGGGTGGAAAAGAGGAAGAACAAAACTATTGTAGGGGCAGCACGAGCAATGCTGCATGACCAAGGCCTACCACTTCACTTGTGGGCTGAGGCATGCAACACAGTGGTCTATTTGTAGAATAGAAGCCCACACCACATACTTGGGATGAAGACATTAGAGGAATCTTTCTTTGGTAAGAGACCAGATGTGGGTCACTTCAATATCTTTGGCTCGTCGGTATATTTCCATGTGACAAAGGATACACGGAAGAAGCTTGAGTCGACGGCAGAGTTGGGGATATTTGTGGGGTACACTGATACAACTCACAACTATCAGGTGTACTTGCCTACCAGTTGGAGGATAGTGGTTCAAAAAGATTTCAAGCTTGATGAGAAGTAGGCCATGTTAGTTTCCCTTGAGAGGGAGCTCCAACTACAGGCTGTGGAGGAATTGTTGGTTCCTAAGGAGGAGGAGCCTCATACTGATGTGGGGTAGCCACATGTAGAGGTTCCAGGAGTGGAGACATCCACTCAAGCAGAGTCTTCCAGAGATGGACGGAAGCGTAGACAGAGGAGGTCACCTACGAGGTACATTAGATACATAGCCCTTGCCAGGGAATGTGTTGAGACCACGCCATCATCCTTTGAGGAAGCAATGCAACAACCGATTTGGTTGATGCTATGGTGGAGGAGTATGACTCCATAGTTCGTAACAGTGTTTGGGACATGGTTCCGAGACCGAAGAACAAGTCAATTGTGAGTTCCTGTTGGCTTTACAAGGTAAAGAAAGTTGTTGATGGTAGTGTGGAGAAGCATAAGGCAAGATGTGTTGCCCATGGCTTTTCATAGGTGAGGAGGATCATGTTGTTGCAGTATATTTTGACAGAGGAGCAAGATGCTGAAATTTTGACAAAGGCATTGTCAAAGTGTAAATTCGAGTTCCATAGAGACAGGATCAGGGTGTTAGATAATCCCTTTCTTGTTGAGAGGGAGTGTTGAAATATGGCAATAAGAATATTCCAAATTAATTTGTCCTTGAATTAAATTGTGAATTAAAATCAAATTAAGTCTTAACAACTACTTGGAAATAATTAATTAATTTATTTTAAATTAATTAGTTGGAGAAATTCAAGTTAGAAGTCTTTCTGAAGTCATGCAAGAGTTATCCCTCAAATTAAGGAGATAAGATTGAGTTATATTTGAGTTGTAATTAGTTAACTCAGTTTATTGAGTTAAGTCTAGTTAAATTAGTTCCAAATTGTTTGAGGAACTAATAGTGAGTTAACAGTCAGTTGATGCATTAATGCACTCAACTAGTGCTACTCTAGTTAACTGAAGATTCCCTCATCAGAAAATAATGCATGTCTATTCTGAGAAATACTCAATTGATATTAATGTTCAAGGACAGTGTACTATCAGTTGGATGTGTTTTCTCATGGAGAAAAATCATGCATGCAGTCAAGGCTTCATCCTTGAGGATTGTGCAGTTTTGAAGGCTTGTTTTTTCACTTGGTAATAGGTGAATCATCCACAAGGAAAAACGCAAGGAAATAGGAGCTTGGAGGGCAGAGAGGAAGGTTGGAGAGAAGCCAAGATTGCTTATGAGCATATGTGAGGATTGTACTGAGAGCTGGCTAGCTGTGAGAGCTAAGGCTTTGTATAATTCCTATGTATTTCCACCATGTTTGATAATACAATAATGTGGGGTTTTTAGCTGAGACTTTCCCCAAAGTATTTTCATGTGTATTGTGCCATTGATTCTTCTTCTTTTGGTTATATTGTTCAGCGCGATCTTTAAGCTTCCACAAATTGATAGTAGAAGTAGGTTATAGTATTTTGCTTCGATTTATATTGCATTATCGGGTTAACCTACACAAATTTTCTACAAAATGCATGAAAGCATGTTGGCTCTGATATTATTATTATAAGTGAAAGTTCCATCCATACATACACCATTGACGAACACTAGCCCCAATAGTGGAACATTGCAGTGAAGAACACCTGCTCCTCCAAATAATTATACTCGCTCTACTCTATGGAGAAGTCAAGGCTGCTCAGAATACTTCAAAGCCTTCTCTAAGCCTAAGCCTAACCAAAAGCTTGGCTCCAAAAAGCATATTGTTTCGAGTTATGAGGTTCTATTTATAACAAAGGGTGGGGTAACCCTTGACATTCCCCTTTGTGACTCTTTGACTTCCCTCACAACTCTTCAACTTCTTTACTAAATGTCACATTACATTACATAATGAATTTTCACATTCCACTAATTACATTTGGAATTTCACTTACAACAGTTTCACAAATAATATTACATTTTCCACATGTACCTATATAAGACAATATAGGCTAGAGACAACCTAAGAAGACACAACACTATGATTCTAGAGTTTTGGGAAATTTCAGCTCAACAACATCCTCTTGGTGCTTTTTGGTCACGTATTGATGCCAAGCCTGTTACTGTGTGATGGTGTCCTCAAACTGTTTGATGGTGTCTTTATGGAAGTAGACTCTTGCCTCCATGGCATCTAGGTGTATGGCATTGGAACCTATATCAAACTCATTCGGAAGAATAAGCACCATGGTGTTGGCCTTGATAGGACCACTGATGTATTTCTACATGTTGTGTGCATTCAACTACAATTCTTCCCTGGTGGTCTCTCGTCTTAGCTACTCCATGTACTCATCAATCTCTAGCTAGAATTGGTTCTTAGGTTTAACATCGATGAGGGAACCGATTGATGGGATCTTGTGCTTTCTCACGATGACATCCAAACTATTGTACAACCATGCATATGAGGCATGTATGCTACCGATGAATGGTGTGAGCTGCTCGTAGTTCTCAGTTAACATTCAGACCTTCACTTTCTCTAGCTTTGCCTATGGCTTGATCTTCTTTGCTAAGTCAAGTGGGGCCCCTTTGTACTGTATTTTCCACTCTTGTACATGGGAAATGACAGCATATATGTTCTTGAGAGTTTGAACAAATTATTTTCTCCGCTACTGTAGGCCATGCACACAAACAACTTCTTTATGCATGCTGACAAATCTGTCATAGATATTCTACATGGTATCACCAAGTGTTGATACTTTAGCAAGTATCGATGTCCTCATCTCCCCCTATGTGGAAACTACATTCTACACTAAGCTCAGAGTTTTTATGCTTCTTGCCTGGAAGCCTACAAGTTCTTTGCCAACTATTCATTCTCAGCCATCAGGAACTAAACATTTGAGCTGGTCGCTCTTACATAGGCCAAGATTGCTTGGCAAATGGTATTTGGATGCTTCTTGGTGTCCGACACTATCACCCTTTCATTGATGAATAAAGGTGATTCATGATCATCTAGAAAGTGCTTCCTCCGTTCGTGTACAATCTTCTTCTCCAACTCGTCAAATGATAGATTATACATCTCCTTGCTTGCTCGGGACTAGTTCTAACACTGGAGGTGGTGGAGACTAATAGATGACCTGTGGTGCTCTCGGCATAAGGTTGATGTCTTCAGTTTGTGGCTCCTATTCCAACTCCATGTATGTCACTTCAATGAATTGCTCATTCTGATAAGCAAGCTCCCGATCCTACATCTATTCACCCTCTTCCTCAGCTGCTAGTTATTACAAATCATCAACCTCTATTGGCATTATTTCCTCTATCATCGTGAATTTCCTTTATTCTTCTCCCTACTTCTGCTTCTCTTCTCTCTCTCTTCCTCAGATCTTGTTCTTCCTTCAACTTCTTCTCTGTCTCATGTAACTCCAGTTCTTCTTCCTACAACCTTGACTTTTCTCTCTTCCTTCGCTCTGCTCTCTTCATCCGATGCTCCCTTTTTCTTCCGTTGCCAAAGCTACCTTCTCCAGGATAGGATTTGCCTTCATCTTGTAGCTTTTCTCTCCCTCTGGGTTCTCAAGAACCTTCCCCTTTCCCTTGTCCTTCACTAGATTGATGCCTTATTTTGTTGATGTTGTTGCTTCCGGAGCTGTTGTTTTCTGTAGAGAAGCCTCCGAAGCTCTCTCTATACTGACTGACTCATTGAGTCTGGAGGCATTGTAGTAGTACCTCCAAGGGTCCTCCTCTAGCCAATGAAATTTCACATGGATCCATGGAAATTACACTCTTGCGCAGTGGTCCTTGCAAATATCGTGAGGATCATATGGATTAAAGTCCTTGGTGCCGAACTCGAATTTCACTATGTCCTTAGCCTTGGCATGTACATCTTTCAAGCTCTTAATCTCGTATAACCCGATCCATAAAGGAATATTGGGCCATGGCGCTTTATTTTTCCTATGTAGTCCTACTAACAACCCTGTAGTGAGGTGGTATGAGACTTCTTGATCAATTTTCCAGTAGCATACCTTGGTAGAACATGCAGAGGCTTCTCTCCACCAAACACTTGTTGAAAATAATACTGAGAGGGGGGGGGGTGAATCAGTATTATCTATTCCTTTTACCAAATATCCTTTATTTATACTTTGAATTATTTTTGCATATCAGTACCATAAAATAATGAGCATGAACAGGAAAAACAGACAGTCACATCAAAGAACGCAAGATATAAGGTGGAAACCCAATGTGGGTGAAAACCACCTGCTGCAATATGTCTCTATCTTCTTCCAAATTAGAAACTTCTTTTACAATGGTCTTGTACTGGTGCAGTCCTTTACCAGTACGCAGGCTGCAACTTGCAGAGAGCTACAACTCTCTCTCGTTTTCCAGTCTCTCCTGGAAGGGAGCTACAACCCCCTACTTCTTTTCTTACAAGGACCACTTTTCATAAATTTTCAAACTGGATCCATATACATCAAATGATCATCAAGTACATATAAATTACAGTCAGCTGCAGTAACCGAATCAAAATAACAGAACTGAACCCAGAACACCTTATCAACAGAAAAAATTTAGTCAACAGATAGTCCTAAAACAGATACGCAACTTTCCTTTCTTTGGCCTACGTCGGTACGCACTTCACCCTCTTCTTCTCTGCGTACACCCGCAGATATCTTTCTGTTGCACTACGTGCCCATGCACTGCTTCTTCTGTCGCGCTGCGTACAGTACGCACCCAAATATACTATCGCGCCGCGTACTTCACTGAAAGCACGCACCCAAAGACACTATCGCGCTGCGTACTGTTTCTGTGCGTACGCACCTAAACCACCGTCGCTCTGCGTACCCACGCATTGCTCCTTTGTCGCCTTTGCGTACCCACGCACTGCGCCTTTGTCGCCCCTGCGTACACACACACTTATCCTTCTTTTGCTCTGTGTACCTACGCAGAAGCACCGTTAAACACCTGCGTACATCAGATTAGGGCTGAATTTATAGATCACCAGTGTGCTACAGTTAGACAGATGCCCAGATCTGATCAAGCGCTCGGGAGATCACCCTTTACAGATTCGCCTTCCACTTCACTTTCATATAGATCAAGATTTTTGAAGCAATAACCCAAATATTTTAGATCTTAAGATATTCAACCCAAAAGCATACTAAGCCAAATGATATCCTTTGCTTTATATAGGCAAGCTCTTCCTCAAATCAAGGATCATGGGGCTCAATAATAATAATAAAATAAAAAAATACCACGGGCCAGAACCATGATAACACAATACCGTTGGCTAAATACCAAGGGTTAAACACAAGGAACCCCACGTGTGCGCTTTTTACTGCCTTGAAGTGTGTGCACAGGGGTACGCACCTCAGGAATGGGTAACCTGCGTGTCTGGATGCGGTCCCTGCGCGGCGTACCTGCGGGTACGCACCTTCTGAACTGTTCTCCTGCGTACTCCTTAATTTTCATCATATTGAGAGCCTTGCCATGGGTGTTGCCATCAAGTACAACATCTGTAACATATAAACATACCAGAAACATAATGCCAACAATCTCCCCCTTTGGACTTGATGGCAACCTCAAAAACTTCAGCGACATTCTCCCCCTTTGACATCAAGGGCAAAGGGTTATGCTCCCCCTAAGAGCATGCTCCCCCTGAATATGAACTAGATCTGTAAAGAAGAACCATAATCCACCAGACCCCATAGAGACGTATTGCAGCTATATTCCGACCAACTTCCATGATCTCCTTTTGTACATCCTCCATAATGCCAACAATGCATCATATACTCCCCCTGAACCTGTGCCGCCACCACCATATGTACGCATATACCCCAGAAGAACCATGCGTACAACCAACAATCAGAAGAGTTTCAACAGTAAGATGACGCATCAACAACCCCCAGCTTTTGCCTGAGGTATTCGAAAGCTTCCCTGGGCAATGGTTTGGTGAGAATATCAGCAACTTGTTCCTTAGAAGGGACATACTCCAACTTGACCTTTTGTTCAAGAACTTGTTCCCGAAGAAAATGATACTTGATCAGTATATGCTTGGTCTTTGAATGCATGACTGGATTCTTTGAAATGCTGATTGCACTTGTGTTATCACATAAGATGGAAATAGGCGGAGTACAATCGATTTGAAAATCCTGTAAGGTCTACATCATCCAAAGGAGTTGAGTGAAGCAAGATGCAGCAGCAACATATTCCGCTTCAATTGTAGATAAGGCAATCGAACTTTGTTTCTTGCTGAACCAAGATACTAATCTGGAACCCATAAAGAACGCACCACCACTTGTGTTCTTCCTGTCATCCACGCTTCCGGCCCAATCTGCATTTTTATAAGCATGAAGTGTGAGATTTGTATCTCTAGGATACCATAAGCCATAATTTTGTGTCCCTTGAAGATATTTGAAAATTCTCTTTACTGCCTGAAGATGAGTCTCCTTTGGATTTGCCTGAAACCTACCAACTATTCCTACTGCATGCATGATGTCCAGTCGGGTACCTGTCAAATAAGTAGACTTCCCATCATAGATCTGTAGGTTGGTTGATGTACTGCTGCAGATTCATCATTTGCACTGAGGCTACATCCTGTGACCATAGGTGTACATACTGGTTTGCATCTTCCATGCCATATTTCTTCAAGATCTGTTTGAGATACTTGGTTTGAGATAAAAAGATTCCTCCTTCTTTTTGTTGGATTTGCAAACCAAGGAAATATGTTAGTTCTCCCAGCAAGGACATTTCAAATTCTTTCTGCATGATCAAGGCAAAGTTTTGACTCATCTCTTCTTCATTGCTGCCAAAAATAATGTCATCTACATACACAACAAGTATTAGTAATTTATCATTTTCAACTTTGATATAAAGATTGCTATCTGCTGAACCTTTTGAGAAACCTTGTTGATGAAGATATTTGTCCAAGCGATAGTACCAAGCCCTTGGAGCTTGTTTGAGCCCATAGAGAGCCTTTTTCAATCTGCATACAAGATTTGGATCATTTCCAAGAATGAACCCATCTAGCTGTTCAATGTAAACTTCTTCTTCCAAGTCTCCATTCAGAAAGGCTGATTTCACATCCATTTGAAATACTTTGAAATTTTGAAAACTTGAGAGAGCAAGAAACATTCGAATAGCCTCAAGTCTTGCAACAGGAGCAAAAGTTTCTTCAAAGTCTATTCCTTCTTGCTGCGCATACCCTTTACAAACAAGTCTGGCCTTGTTTCTAATTACTTCTCCATTTTCAGTCAATTTATTTTTGAAGACCCATTTTGTTCCGATAACATTCTTATCCTTTGGTCTAGGAACCACTCCCAAATGTTGTTCCTTTCGATCTGCTCAAGTTCTTCATCCATTGCTTTTACCCAATGTTCATCTTTGCATGCTTCTGCCACATTTTGTGGTTCAACAGAAGAGAGAAGTGCCAAATAGCTTGAGCTTCTGCAACAGTTCTTCTTGTTTGTACACCTGCTTCTTTCTGCCCCATAATCTGAGATTCTGGATGATTCTTCTGAACATATCTGGATGGAGTCTTTTCTTCTATTCTTGTTTGCTCCTATGGTTCTTCTTGAGGTTCTTCTTGAGGTTCTTCTTCTTCATCATTCTGTCGTTGAGGATATCCTTCATCTTCTTCGATGTCTTCATGATGTACTTGTCTAGGAATGTATCCCTTTTCATCAACCACTACATCAATGCTGTCAACAATTCGGCCAAGTCTTTTATTGTAACATTTGGATGCCTTGCTGTGTGGAGAGTAACCAAGAAGAATTCCTTCATCTGCTCTAGATTCAAGTTTGCCAAGCTGCTCATCAGTATTCTTAATATAGCATTTGCTCCCAAAGATTTTGAAGTGCTTTACCGAATGAGTCTTACCGTTCCATAGCTCATGAGGAGTTTGAGTGCTGTTCACCCGGACATTTGTTTTGTTGAGAATAACAACCGCAGCATGAGCA
>APFE030006492.1:0-11690 GCA_000404065.3 Pinus taeda
TTAGAGAAAACTTACAATGAGATTCAGAATGTTTCAAATGAAAAAATTGTAGAAGCTATGGAAGAAAATGAGGTTTCTTTTACTATGCATCAACGAGCTATTTTAAAAGCTCAAGAACTTCATGATATGATGACTATGGGAAATCAAAAAAGAAAAGGATATATTGAAGATTGGTTTCACTCCATCACTTGTTCGCAACATTGCTCCATACTTCAACAATTTTTGATACCATTTTTTCAAGGGAAGTTGGCTTCTCATACCCTAATATTTATTAAGATGCATTTTTCAAGTTTGGGTATGTGCATACATGGAGCCTTATTTCGAAAATGGCTCCACTGGAAGTACTCATATACATAGTCATATTCATTTTTCAAAACAAAATAGCTTAGTGTAGAAAATAAAATAAATAAGGGAATAAATAAATGCATTTTGTTTTTTTATATAAAACTAGTTGTTTTTTGTTGCAACATGCTATGCAAATCAACATTGGTGATAATTTTTTAATTCATTTGTGTATGTAGATGAATTATAATGGAAATAATAGTTCTACAAACACTTATATTCATTTTTATCATCAATATGAAAAAAATGCTTGAATATCATTTTTTGGCTTGCGGGCTTGATAAGATTTCTGGAAAAACAGTCGGGACAGTCATGTTTTGAGGGACCAAAAGGGAATATTTTTAAAACCTGTTTCTATCCTAAGTATCCCTTGATTTATACTTTCCAACCCAATTTTAATTACTCAATTTGGATTTGAAACGAAAAAGTTAGAACCAAAACATTGACCGGATGTCTAGCAGGCAGCTCAAGAACAGAGTTGAGACAATCAGTTTTTGGAGGCCTAAATGAATGAATTTTTAAAACTTGTTGCTACTAGAGATAAAAATTTGAATTAACTCTCATTTTTCTTTGGAATCACTCAATTTCGATGAAAAACAAAGAAGTTGTGATTAAAACACTGCAGGTTAGCATGATTGGCCACTGCTCTCCCGCAGGTGACAAATAAATTTTACTTTGTTATTTTCTCCGTGGATTTGTTCTACAGAGTTACTACTTGTTAGTTTTTTTGCATAATCTTGGATTAGGGGGCCCGTCACCTCTCTTTCTCCATGATTTAATTTTATGCGTAGACACTCGTTTTGCAGGTCTTGGTAAAAAAAGAAGGTCAATTTATGGACGGGGTGATTTGTTGAAAGAAATTTTATGAAACAAAGGGAGTTTCATCCAACTCATTACCCAACGGATTCATAATAGAACAAATGAAGAATTGATTTCCATTTAAAGATTCATGTCATGTCTTTGCTGCCAAAACATTTTTCAAAGAGATCATTTTTTAACATAATATCATAGTTGTTGTAACTTGTTTTATTTATTTACATACTGTCTTTTGTCGTTTCTTTTCTAATTTCTCTTAGATTTTTTGTTTCAGGTGTTGCTTCACTCAAAGTATAACTCATCCTCAGCATCAATATAGTGAACAGCGAATTCCTTCTTTGCATGCTTGTGCATTTTGCTGTTCCTTTTCTGAAGGGACAACATTTCTGTGCACTTTTGTTGTTTCTGCTGTTCCTTTTCCAAAGGGATAGCATTTTCATTTTGCTGTTCTTTTTCCAAAGGAATAGCACCTTTTGGGTCCACGGTTCATTTTGCTGCTCATTTTCCACGGTTCATTTTGCTGCTTCTTTTCCACGGTTCATTTTGTTGTTCCTTTTCCACAGTTCATTTTGCTGTTCCTTTCCAAATGGAACAACACTTATGCACTTTCACATTTTGTTGTTCCTTTTCAAAATGGAACAACTGCTGTTCCTTTCCGAATGGAACAGTACTTCTGCACTTTCATGTTTTGTTGTTCCTTTTCGAAATGGAACAGTACTTCTGCACTTTCACGTTTTGTTGTTCCTTTTCGAATGGAACAACACTACTGCACTTTCACATTTTGTTGTTCATTTTCAAAAGGAATAGCACTTCGACACTTTTCATTTTTGTTGTTCCTTTTCCAAAGGAACGACACTTACGTTTTTGGTGTTCTTTTTTTAAAGGAACGACACTTTTAGTTTTTGCTGTTCCTTTTTCCAAAGGAACAACATTTGCATTTTCACACTTTTTTGTGTGTATTTTTACTTTTTTTTGTATGCATTTTGTTTGTTGTTCCCTACACAAAACACCACTTTCTTTTTGAGTTTTTTTGTTGTTCCTTAAAAAAAAAGGCAACACTTTGGGAGTATTTTTTAGAGCAACCCTTCCTTCCTTTTGTGGGATTATTCCTAGTTCATCTCAACCACATTTTCCTGATTCTTTTTCATGGCATGAAGTACACTATTTTTATGAGGACAAGAATTATGGATTCTATTGAAGTGAGTTAATATCATTTACGTTATGATTTTTAATAGGACAACTCATTGATGATAGACTCTTCTCAAAAGGGACACAATTATTTATATACTACTTTACTGCATTGTTTTCTGTTGAACATGACGTTGATTGATCATATTAATACCATGTTGGTTCCACCCTTCCTGGTTATAATATTCTTTGTCTATAACAAATGAGATTATGGGTATATTTTTTCTATTGACATGTTCAAACTTCTTCCACCATCCCTGCTCTTAAGGAGTACTGAGCCTCCCTTTTTTTATCATAAAAATGTGTAATAACAACAAAATTTTGTTTGCAGATGGAGGATAGGGTGTCTCATTACAAGCCAGCCTACCATGTTCATAAGGCTGTAACAAAGTGACATTCCCATTATGGCCACCACACCAGGGTTATGATCCATTGGATAGCCAAATTATCCTTGGAACAGGAGGTCTCATCACGAGCCGGCCTGATCACTTTTTCTACCTCCTAGTGAATGGCAGTGTGGTTATCTGGTTACCATGCCAACACACTGATCTCTTCTGTAGAACAACACTGAAACTCTCTAGTTATAAATTGAGAATTCTAGCTCATATGGGTTAAAAAGAAACCCTGCCGAGGCTATGGATGCCTGCTGGCAGCAGCAGCTCTGCTTATGGTATTGAAGTTATATATTTTCGTCAATTATTATAATACCCTTTTCTTATTTTATTTTTATCAGAGAAGTTATTTCCTTAACTTTTTCCCTGTTTTGAACCTTTATGCATGAGAAATTGTTTTATGATCAATCACATCATTTTCAGCTAGAATACCGTCAGCAAAGCATCTTTTTAACATATTGTTGTCATTTTTCACTTTGCATAACTATCATCAATCCAAACCGTCCTATCTCTTATTCACAACTATCTTTACACACTATGATCTCAATATAACCATAACTCTCACCATCCTATCATTGATAAGTGTACTCTGCTTCATTTACTAATATATTGTTCATTCCATTGCCTTGCCATCAGCACAACACCTCTCATATGCTTTATGGTCATGGAACCCATTTTCCAATTGGAGGGGGGAATGTATGCATTATGGGATTACATGCCATATGATTACTACACTCTACCATAACTTGTTGATGTGATAAGTTTTTCTAATTGAAATTTTTGCATGCATCTTATCTATTGCTATTCAAAACTAACACTATGGATTCAAGAACATTGTATGCAAAATAATGATTTGTTTACAGGAGAACAACAAGTATGGGCAGAACTCTATTCACAGCATGACCACACGATTGCAACTAACAGAAGAGGCTCGAGCAACTCGCAAATGTGAACAACTCTTCAGAAATGATGTGCTTACCTGGATTCCACCTTTTGCATCACCTTCAGCACCAACTCTGCCTACATCAGCTTCAACAAATGCCAGTACATATATGTCATTCCACATTTTTCTTTTGGAGGTCAAACTTGCGGTAAAATAGCATAATTTTCTGATTTATTACGAATTTAGGAGAATTTAATGAAAATCCATTTTGAGCATTATTTACCATCCTTCATTTCATAGTTTTTACCACTTCCCATTTTTCAGTGGCATATCATCTTTCGGTTTGGGGGGAGTGTCGCTTTCATTCATTTATTTTTTATGACCATATCATTCATATTCTTTATCATCCATTTATATTCTTATTCATTCTCAACACCTCCCTTATTCCATGTTGTTTTACACCAAGCATAGAATTCAACAGCTGGTAGCAACCGCCCCTATTCGTTTTCTAGCATTGCATGAGGGCATGCTAATTCTTCAAAGAGGGGGAGGAATTTCTACGCATGATGGATGTTTTCTACTTTATTTCTCATTTAAGGCATACAATTTCATTTTTACACAGTGCAGAAATTGATTTCCATAATACTTTTAAAACTATGAACTCAATTCTTGTGATCTCTAGAAAACACAGACATACCATTAAAATACACAAACCCAGATAAATTCAAGATAAATTGGTTCAGAAAATTTCGGAAATCATGCACTATCACCTACAACCATTTCGTTTATATCTCATGATCCGTGCATCACAACGATCTGATTTTTGGATCATAAAGGCATTCATATATTATACATTTACTTGCCACATTTCAACAAAAGTTGGTTTGTAGTTTTTGGAAAAATGATTAATGAAAGTTGTTGTCATTTATATCATATTTTGCTGCAACTTCATTGTTATGCCTTCATCAAGATTGCTAAAATTGAATATTCATTAAATGAGGAAGAATTCCTTTGTTATATCCATTTCATGAGCTGAGATGAACATATTTTTTTATTGCTTGGTTAACACATGGTTTTTGTCTTTGGGTTGCATGAAGACATGCAATATATTCAGTTTTCGTTGCATGAAGACATGCAACATATTGAGTGTGGGGGTATGTTGGGTCGTTAATATGCCATTATTATTATCACTTTTGAACAGTTATCCCGCACATTTCCACTATTCTTCATCATATCATTTGTTATAATTTATCATTTAAATCCATTTTATAAATGATTTATAATCTTATGGATGAATATTATTTATTCTCCTTTATTTCTAATAAATTGATGATTATGAATGATTTTATCAATGATAGTTTCAATAAATTAGTTGAAACATTATTTACCATTTTTAACCTCCAAGATAATTTCTAGATTGAAGATTTGACCATTAAATTTGCCAACTCGGAAATTCGTTGGAATAAGAAGTGATAGTTTTGCGGTTGAGCTTCTGAGAAAATGAAGAAGAATTTGGAAAATCTGGAACATGGGTTTTATCCAGAACGGACCCAATTAACTTTAGTGAAGAACGGTATGCCCAAATTCGGCTTGTACTGAGAGAAACGCAGGGTTATTTGAGCACAATTTTCTGAGATTTGTTGTTGTGGCCGTCCTCCAAATCTTAGCTGCAAAGCCAAATTCGTCTTGCTTTTGTTGAGAGATGAATGGAAATATATCTTCTTGTTGATCAATTGGTTGGAAACAATCCAATTTTGTAAAATAAATCATGTTGTACTTATCTTTATTGTAACTTCTCTCTGATCTCTCTATTTAAATGAAAACAGAGATCAGAGATCGGGATGACTTTAGGAGGACTTCAGAAGCACTTTTGGGATTCGAATGATGGAATTGAAGATGTAGAATTAGAGATTCAAGAGTGATGATGGATTACTCATGATGGAATAAGATAGGATAGGGGGAGAGAGAAATGGAACGAGTATTATTTTGAACTGTAATTTTATTTGCAGACTCTCACTTCTGAGAAGACACAAATCAATGTAATGCTATTCGATTTGATGATCAATATATAAGCAGAGTTATTATTCCTTCGCGTCTTCTGAAGCACTAACGGCAGTGATCACTAGTGGTTAAGGGCCCAACCCCGGTGGATTCACTTGTCGTTCCTGTACCATTATTTCATGATCTTTACTGTGTCATGGTTTGATTTTATTTCTACTTATCGTAATCATCTAATTTTACTGCTTGGTATTTCCAGACTGAATGAACTGATCTGTTTTATATACTGTACTTAAATTGTGTTGCTGTTCATTTCCTTCTTAACAGAGCTCACTGCTTTTTGCTAGCATGTTGTTGCATTGTTCATTTCATCTTCAAAGCTGCGCTAATCACTCCAGTAATTTAACAATTTTCTGTTCATTACAATTATATAAGTTTGGCTATTCAGTTCTAATACTTAGCGCTGTTATTCATTTACTTTCTGCAATTATTTAAGCTTACCTTTCAGCATTCTTTTAATTAGCACAATTGTTTCATTTTCATCAAGTTGTAGTAATACGATTGATTTAATTCTTTGCACTTTCCAATTGGTTATTTAGTGTTGTGTGTGAGATCACAACTGTAAAGGACATTGCTATCCGAGCGCCTAGTTTCTCAGATTGTGGATCTTATTTATGTTTTGATTTATTGAAATCAATATCCAGAGGAATGAAGTTTTATGATACTATATCCTCAAATTGATGGTTTGTTGAGTGAATGATTTATGTTTAGAACATTTCTCTGGCTGTCCATTTACGGGTCGTTCCATTTTAGACTTGTTGTTCATGTCCTATTGTGGTTACTATTTTTTACTTTTCTGCCATTCCATTTACTTGTATTTGCTGCTTGGGGTTGTGGAGGAGAAGGTTTAAGGCTGTAAGTGAGCCTAGCATCGCGCTAGCTCCCAGAACCTATGGTCCATGCTCTAAAATTTCCTTTCCATCTAGTTTCTAGAGGGAGGTTATCGCTTCTGCACCCTTGACTGATGAACGCCTTATGTGATTTTATCCTTTTTGAAGGAATGGTTTAGAATTCATTTAACTTTTGTGTATTTTAGCACTATAACTTGCAAAACATTACTCTTGAGTAAATAGCGCCTCAGACTGAGTACAAATCTACTTGAAATAAAAAGTCGTCCCTGGGTTGACAATTAATGTGAGGTAATTAGGTGTTAAAAAGACCCTTTTTATCGCTCCACATTTTGGCGTCGTTGCCGGGGAAGACATGACTCATGACATGACTCAAAATGAGAGTGCTAGTATATTCATGTTGCCACTGCAGTGCATGTCGAGCTACAATGTTGTTGGGTGATGGATGTCTTCATGGTGTGTTACAGCTACACATCCGCATGGCAAGGTGTGTGAAGTCTTTGATGGTCATTGGATTTATTTATGTTTCTTTCGTATGTTGCTCCTTTATTGTATGTTGGAAGGCTTGACAGGCTCATATGTTCGCAAAAGGTACATGTTCATCCGTTCATCCATCCGTGAGCACATCTTGCATGTCTACTTGTTCTTCCATCCGTGAACACCTATTTGCATTATCATCCATTCGCAAGCACATCTCTTCGCATGCATCGTTCGCTTTTTTGTTGGTGAACCTATCCCTCTACACATGCTCCATTCATTCATCCCATTCATCATTGTGCCATGTTTGTTGGTGTACCAGTACTTGCAGTCACGCATGAAGAGATGACATCAAATCCAAAAACCTCCTTGTCTACCATGACACATGATCATTTTGGATGCAGGTGACCAGAAGAGGAAACAAGGTTACGAGGCGGTGATGGCTCCCAACACTGATGATGAAAATTGTGCAAGTGTCACTGGGTGATGAAGATGGGAAATTTGGGTCGATGATGACTGTCTGCAAGGTCTGGCTCGACTGGAAGGAAAAACAACACAACTTTTGGGAAGAACAGTCTGGGCTGCAGGAAGGAAAGGAAAAAAAAACAATGTACTTTCTGGAATGAGCTGGCAGCTAGGCTGGACAAAAAAATTGTGTAATTTCTTGGAGGAACAGGTCAGGCTGTACGGACGATTGGCAAAGAGGATTTGTGCAATTTTCTAGGGGAACGAGCTGGGAGCCTGGCAGCCAAAAGTGGACAATTTCTAGAGGGAACTGGCAGTTGGCTGCTTAGTCACTGGCAGCAAAAAATGTGCAATTCGATAGGGGAACTCGGAGTCAACTGTCGGGATCTTGGCAGTAGAAAATATGTAATTCCTGAATGGAACAAGAAGCCTGCTGCTAGGCATTGTTGGTGAGGGAAACTGCACTAAGGCTAGGAGGCCAGCCTGCTGATCATCTCTACACAATTTCTGAGACAATTGAACTGGTGGGTAGCAGACGGACTTCTCATGAAAACTACACAATTTTCTAGATGAGCAATCAGTTGACCGTCGGGGGAACTAGCTGGGAAAGCTACGCAATTTTCTGAGGGAGACAGGGATGGGCGTTGGATGTCTGTTTGGCATGTCTATGTAATTTTTCCAACCATCAGAGTATGCAAGGTCTACAGCTTCTACACAATTTTTGAGGGGAATGAGTCCTGGGGTGGTTGTCAGGTCAAATCCTCTGTTTGACCAGCTTGAAGGTTGATTGATTGCTTGCAGGGAGTGCAACTTGAAATACCTTTCTTGGTGCTTCTGTGCTATTCTAGGTGGCATTCGATTGATTCAATGAGAGGGTGATGGTCCACCTATCAGAGGGGAATCTAGTCATCAGAACTTCAACAAAATGACTAACTGATGCACATGTGATCTCAAAAACACACATAAACATGACTTGGTGACGAGACAACCCAAACCATCTAGACACACATGCTCAACAAGACTGACCGACAGTGTAAGTGACAAGCACGATGCTTGTGATTAATCATTGATTGATCATGATGATGCTTTCATGACAATGAGTGTGACTCCATATGTGGGTGTGATAGATACTTTCATAATGAATGCAACATGTAAAAATGAAGTGAAGGCTTTGAGCATGACTACAACATCATCACAAGCATGATTTCTGTATCGACATGAAAGAATTTGGATAGAATTAACAATCAAGACAGATGCAAAGACTCACACAGGCTCATAGAGTGAACCCATGTCTGTGCAATCATCATGTGAAAATCTCAAGAGAGGCTACTAAATTGGGTGTAGGCCAAAATTTTGGAGGGTGGTTGTAGTTTCTTTATTTTCGTTCATTGATAGCATAGGGCCTTGGTATTTTGGGGAGTATTGAATCGTTGTATGGGTTACTTTGTCTTTTCCACTTACCACGTGAACATACATGGTTCATCTTTTGCCAACTCAGTTAAACATAATCAAAATTTCAGCTTGATCATAGTGTTTCCAATCCAGGAATGGTATTTTAGCTCATGATTGTTGGCATTATGGCACAGGTTTGGAGCTATGGCATAGGTGTTGTCCTTGATGGCAACCTTCTTTGGTAACAGATCTCAGTTAAGGCACTTAGAAAGTAGAAAAAGACATATACGCAAGTTCATCTAGACGAAGGCGCGTATACATGCGGGTTATTCATTACAAAAGCGCGTATATGTTGGTGATCATTATTTTGGTCCATGGCAGTTAGATCTTGGAACTTGAACCTATGTTTTGGACCATGGCGTCTCGTCAATTGTGTCGATCCCTAGCTTTGGGTTCATGGTATTGAAATGTTATGGTTTTGGACCATGATATTGGGGAAGGCCTAGGACTATAAAAGAGGAAGGAGATCTTGTGACAAATCACCATCTGGATTATTATTGAAGATCTGAAAAAGGGCTAGAGCTGGTATATTGGATGGTGATGCAGATCTAGATCTGAAGGAAGGAGGATCTTTGGCGCAAAATGAAGGATAAGGTCTATTCATGGGTCATAATCTTTAAGCCTAAATGATAGTATCTTTGTATGATTTTGATCTGCTTGATGTGGCGCTTGTCTGATCTATAAGTCTGATAATCTGGGTTAATTAGTGATTGAATATCTGGAAGAATGTGTTGTCCTTTATAGATCTGTATGCAGGTTCAGTGAAGCGAAGGCACGTATACACGCCATTCAGGGAAAGTAAAGGCGCGTATACACAGGTTGTTCCATACGCAGATGTGTATGCACGCAAGTTGTAGACGGTTGAGATTGCGTATATGCCTTAAGTTGTGATCTAGCTGTTTCTGCTTATTGTTGTTGTGTTTTGGGTTCTGTTTCTGCTGTGTGGTTTCTGGTACAGTGTTCTGTGTACAGCTATCAGAGAAGTATCTACTTGTTTCAGATCTAGTTGGTGAAAAGGAGATTGGTTAATTCTTGATGATTGTTTGATGTTCATGGATCTAGTTTGAAAATTGATGAAAAGTGATCCCTGGAAGAAAGAGAAGGTTGTAGCCTTCTGTAGGCCAGCTCCTACGTACTAGTATCTTGGCTAGTGCAAAAGCTAAAGGGGGTTGTTGCTCCCTTCCAGGAGAAACTGGAGAACGAGAGAGAGTTGTAGCTCTCTGCAGGTTGCAGCCTGCGTACTGGTAAAAAGACTGCACCAGTACATTGTAAAAGAAGTTTTCTAATTTAAAAGGAAGATAGAGACGAATAGCAGCAGGTGGTTTTCACCCACATTGGGTTTCCACCTTATATCTTGTGTTCTTGTGTCTGATTGTCTTTCTGCTCTGTTTTACTGTCTCTGGATACTGTTTCTGGATTCTGCATCACTGACTAACAATCATCATCAGAAAGATTAAGTAAAATAAAAGCATGTTCTGTAACGCGGGTTTCGTTTTGCATAATCGCGTACATACGCAGGTTTATTAAATTGAAGTAGCGTATTTCAGTTGTTTTGAAAAAGAATAATTATCCTGATAATACTGATTCACCCCCCCTCTCAGTATTATTTTCAACAATTGGTATCAGAGCAGGTCCTTCTAAAGAAGCTTGATCGCTTCAAGGAAGATCCTTCATCATGAACAACTACGAGAGGGAATCATCTATCAAGCCACCGGTTTTTGATGGGACAAACTTCAATTATTGGAAGGTAAGAGTTACTGCCTATCTTCAATCTCTTAGTACAGAAGTTTGGAATATCGTAGAGACAGGCTATGCTTTTCCTTCAACTACTCCTACAGATGCAGACGAGAAAAAGAAGTATGAAACAAATGCAAAGGCAGTCAGTACCCTATTAGGATGTATATCTCAGTCGAAATTCATGAAGGTAATGCACTATAAATCCGCAAAAGAAATATGGGACAAAATTTTCACGAGCTATGAAGGAGATGAACAGGTAAAGCGTGCCAAACTTCAAACTCTCAGGATTCAGTATGAGAGTCTCAAGATGTATAATGATGAAAGTGTGGCTAACTATTTTCTTCGGGTAGATGAAATTGTTAATTGTATGAAAAATTTGGGTGAAGAAATAAAAGAGGCTATTGTGGTTGAAAAGGTTCTAAGATCATTGTCCCCCAAGTTTGAATCTAAAGTATCTGCAATAGAAGGAAAAGAAAATCTACGAATTCTTACTATGTCTCAGCTACATGGAATTCTAACTGCTTATGAAATGAGAAAGGGAGGTCCATCAGATAGAAGAGAAGCTGCTTTCAAGGCATCAGGCAAAGGAGATTATTATGAAGCAAGCCACGTCCAAGAAGAAGAGGAAGAAGAATCAAACTTTGTCAGAAATCTTCAAAGGGGCTCTGGAAGGTTCAGAGGTAAGTTGCCTTTTAAATGCTTTGCTTGTGGAAGAGTAGGTCATTATGCTGCAAAATGTCCTTATAAGGATAAAGGAAAGGAACCTGCTAGATGGAACAAGAAACATAGTGCAAGTAAGAAAAGCTACTACACTCATGAAGACAGTGATGGTCTATCAAACAGTGATGAAGATGAATGAGGTAATGAATATAAATTGTTAATGGCATTTGAAGATGATGATTATATGGATGCTACAGATGTGGATTACTTTCATGAAGAAATTACTAGACTTAAGAGATGTATAGAAGAGAATAATATGATCATTGATACTCTACAATTTCAAATTGATGAAAAGGAAAGACATCTTGAAAA
>APFE030006493.1:0-16890 GCA_000404065.3 Pinus taeda
AATTCCTTTAAAATAAAATTTATTTAATAGATAAAAATAAGATATATTAAAATTTGTTAATATGTTTAAAATAATTGTTTAGATAATTTTCGGCAAAATCACAAAATTCATCATTTGTCGACGCGTTTCGAACCAACTAGTGTGGTTCCTCGTCAGGACAAGTTGAAGATACATATCCAGTGCAGCGTGTTAAATAGTCTAAGCAGAGACTCAAACGGCTAAAAAATTCTAATGGCTACTTTTCCACTCAAGGACCCAGTCAAACTTCCTTTAACCAATTTAATATTAAATTACTATTATATTTATGGAGGTAGGTTAACTAGGTGAAAAATAAAACAAATCAAAGGTTAATTTATTTTCAAAATAAAAAATATTAATCCCACTATAAATAAAATAAATACAATAAATAAATATATATATATATATATATACTATATATATATATATATATATATATATTATAATATTATTACTAATTCATTAAATATATAAATATATATGTATATTCTCATATTTTTATTTATATCTAATCTTCTATAACTACCCTATTTGATGCTTACGTTTATTTAAAATATTATTATATTTATTAGATAAAAATATATTATTATTTATCCTAGGGGTAAAGTGATCAATGGTTAGTTAAACAAAACCAAAAACCATTTATCTATTTAAATATTAATTCTAAATGCAATATATATAATATATAATATAATAATATATATGTATATAATTATATAAGCTATTATATAGTATATATTATATCAATTAATAATATATTTTTCCAATACCTAACATTCTAGTAGTATTTAAATTAATATTCTATAAATTTATATTATTAGATAAATATAAATTTAATATAATACAAATTTATATTATTAGATTCTAGTAGTATTTCAATTTTCTTTTATTTTTTATTTTTTCGACAATACAAATTTTAATTAATGAATTAATTAATTCTAAATATATTTATAAAAATAGCAAAAGGTCGTTAAAAAATTCTTAGGCTAATAAAAAATATACCCTACATTCTAAGGAAAGATCAAATTATGTTTAATTATCCGATTAAATATATATAATAAGCTAGGTCATAAATAAAACAAACTTAGAAGAAGGATTACAACTCAAATTTAATCTTCGAAAATAAAGGGAAAACGAGGGGAATAAATTATACCATTAGGTCGATAATTAAAAGGGGGAATAAATAAAAACAGGAAAATAATTTAATACACCAAGGGAACCAACCCCTAAGGGGAGGAAACAAGAAACGCTGAGGCCTTACTTAGAAGGGACCGCAGAGGTTAGGAAGACAGGGCTGGGACCCAGCAGCTGCTGATCTTCCAGCCATCATCCCGATTAAGATTATGAGGTCTTTTTTCAATTTCCAAGGCCTCCCTAAACTTGCGATGGTGAAACTAGGCAACTTTAGCAATGACTTGGGCCTCTTCGATACATACATGATGCATCATCTTCTCAGCATGTTCAGCCAGGGCTGAGGATTTGGTCCTACCATGCTTCAAGTCAGCCGAATGCTCGCTAATCCTCTGATTGATAGAGCGACCTGTCTCACCAATATAAGGAACCCCACAAGAGCACGGAATGACATAGGCGCCCTTCATGTCTTTGGGGTCAATAGGATCTTTCACAGACCTGAGGGAGCTACAGATAGTATTAAGAGGTCTAAAAGTTGCGGGTACATCAAACTTTCTCAGAATCCTCGCAATCCTATCCGTGGTCTCTTGGATGTAAGGAAGGTTGACCCCCATGGCACGATCACTAGAATCCCTACGGATTGACGGCTCCTTGTTAGCCTTGAGGAAGGCCTTATGACCCAGGTGTCTCTTGTAACCATTTTTCACAAAGACATCTAGGAGATGAGCCTTCTCCTTTTCCAAGCTCTCCTCATCCGAGATTCTAACAGCCCGGGTGGCGAGAGTGCTTAGAACCCCTAACTTTTGAGCTGGGAAATGATGCGAAGAAGCATGCAAGTACTGCTCAGTATGCATCTTCTTCCTAAACACTTGATGAGAAAAGGAACCATCCACTTTCTTAGAGATGAGAACATCTAGGAACGGAAGACAACCAAGAAGGAGCCGTCAATCCGTAGGAATTCGAGTGATCATGCCATGGGGGTCAACCTTCCTTATATCCAAGGGACCACAGATAGGATTGCGAGGATTCTGAGAAAGTTTGATGTACCCGCAACTTTTAGACCTCTTAATACTATCCGTAGCTCCCTTAGGTCTGTGAAAGATCCTATTGACCCCAAAGACATGAAGGGCATCTATGTCATTCCGTGCTCTTGTGGGGTTCCTTATATTGGTGAGACAGGTTGCTCTATCAATCAGAGGATTAGCGAGCATGCAGCTGACTTGAAGCATGGTAGGACCAAATCCTCAGCCCTGGCTGAACATGCTGAGAAGACCATGCATCATGTATGTATCGAAGAGGCCCAAGTCATTGCTAAAGTTGCTCAGTTTCACCATCGCAAGTTTAGGGAGGCCTTGGAAATTGAAAAAAGACCTCATAATCTTAATCGGGATGATGGCTGGAAGATCAGCAGCTGCTGGGTCCCAGCCCTGTCTTCCTAACCTACGCGGTCCCTTCTAAGTAAGGCCTCAGCGTTTCTTGTTTCCTCCCCTTTGGGGTTGGTTCCCTTGGTGTATTAAATTATTTTCCTGTTTTTATTTATTCCCCCTTTTAATTATCGACCTAATGGTATAATTTATTCCCCTCTTTTTCCCTTTATTTTCGAAGATTAAATTTGAGTTGTAATCCTTCTTCTAAGTTTGTTTTATTTATGACCTAGCTTATTATATATATATATATTAATCGGGTAATTAAAGATAATTTGATCTTTCCTTAGAATGTAGGGTATATTTTTTATTAGCCTAGAATTTTTTAACCCAACCTTTTGCTATTTTATATAATATATTTTAGAATTATTTAATTTTAAAAATTTGTTTGTCGAAAAAAATAAAAAATAAAAGAAAATTGGCATAAATACTAGAATCTGAATAATTAATTGTATATATTAAATTTTATATTTATCTATAATATAAATTTATAGAATATTAATTTAAATACTACACGAATGTTAGGTATTGGAAAAATATTATATATATATATATTTATATATATTCATTTAGGAATAATATTTTAAATAGATAAATGGTTTGGTTTTGTTAACTAACCATTGATCTACTTTTACCTAGGTTAAATAATAAATATATTTTTATCTAATAAATATATAATATTTTAATAACTAAGCATCAAATAGGGTATTATTAGAAGATTAGATATAAAATAAAAATATGAGAATATACATATATATTTATATATTTAATGAATTAGTAATTTAAATAAATATTGTTATATATATATATATAGATATATATATATTATATATATATTAAATATATATATATATTGGATTAATATTTTTTATTTTGAACAAATTAACCTTTGATTTGTTTTATTTTTCCCCTGGTTAACCTACCTCCATAAATATAATAGTAATTTAATATTAAATTGGTTAAAGGAAGTTTGATTGGGTCCTTGAGTGGAAAAGTAGCCGTTATAATTTTTTAGCCATTTGAGTCTCTGCTTAGACTATTTAACAAGCTGCACTGGATCTGTATCTTCAACTTGTCTTGACGATGAACCACACTAGTTGGTTCGAAACGCGTCAACAAATGATGAATTTTGTGATTTTGCCGAAAATTATCTAAACAATTGTTATGGATCACAGAAGTCTAAATTCATTGATGTTTAAAATAATTAAATTTTATAAAAATAATTTCAAATATTTATTTGTATTTATATACATTTAAAATTAATTTTGAATTTTGAATTATTATTTTTATAAGGTAGGTATTCTAAATATAGATATCATATTTCTTTTAAAAGATGTCATGTATTAAAGTTGCACTTCACGTTATATTACAAACTAATTGATAATAACAAAATGTTTAAAAGTTGTGTGTCATTATTTCATGAGTATATTTTTAAAGTAGATGTGAAACTTTCTTAACGATTATTATATTTTTATACTGCTATTAGCACAATCATATTAATAAATTTGGTTGATAAATACAGCAGGCATTAATTTTTTATTTTTAATAAAGATTTTATTTTTTATTTTCATGATAAATATTTTAATTAATTATTGCAAGGATCACAAAAATCAATATTTGCATGTAAAACGATTGTCAAATAACACTATTTTGACATACCCCACTATCTTCCATTTGTAAGGGTTACTTGTGATCCAATCACTGAAATTGAACGATGTTAAAATAATGAAAACAAAATTTATTAGAGTGAGGAGGAGGATTCAAAATATAAGAGAGATGAAAGAAAATGAGCATTTAACCATTTCAAAAAATTGGCACCCTAAAATTTGCATAAAAATGAAATGATAAAAGAAACACAAAAAATCATCTAAATTTCACTATTTCATCTAACTCATCTAACGAGAGAATGAGATGTGAAATGCTGCATGTGTTTTTGCATCGCTATCTGTCACATTCAAGCACTTTGATTTGCTTAAATTCATCACCTTTCTCAGAGTTATTCTAATTTATAGTTCATAATCTTCTAAACGAAAATTGAAATCAAACCCTCTCACTCATTTATTTAAAAATCAAAATTC
Source organism: Pinus taeda (assembly GCA_000404065.3). Taxonomy (NCBI): domain Eukaryota; kingdom Viridiplantae; phylum Streptophyta; class Pinopsida; order Pinales; family Pinaceae; genus Pinus; species Pinus taeda. The sequence goes on from APFE030006493.1 coordinate 4,652, forward strand.
TTCAAAGTTTTTAAAATTAAATATGTTATTCTTTGATTTTCTTTGATTTGAAACTAAAAACGGTGTCAAATAGTTTTCATATCATGCCTTGGATGGTGTATAAGACAAAAAATGTTCTCTTGAAATCAAAATTTGTCCACTCATTTATTTAAAAATCAAAATTCCTCAAGGCTTTTAAAATTAAATATGTTGTTCTTTGATTTTTTTTTTTTTGAAACTAAACACCTTTCACATAATTTTCATATCACCCTTTGGATAATATATTAGACCAAGAATATTGCCTTGAAAACAAGTCACATCCACCCATTTATTTAAAAATAAAAAATCTTGAAGCCCAACTCCAATATAGATCATATATGGACAAAAAACATGCAATATTTGTTGTTATTATATTTTTCAGTTAGCTATTATATAATGTCTCATTGCTATTATATTTTCCAGTTAACTATTATATAACGTTTCATTTGCTTCTCTATTGCATCTAGTTAGTCTTTGTTGTTTATGACACTAGATTATTAGTAATTTATTACATGATATTATTAGTTTTTTTTTTGGTTGGGTTAGTGTTGGTAGATATTTTTATGGGTTCTTGATTTTATTATACATGAAATATTATTTATGAAATCTACTTTCTTGATGTAATAAATATTTATAATGTTTTATTTTGTAGCTAATGAAAAATTTGAAATTTTATTTGAGTACATATTGAGAAATGAGATGTGCTGACACCTAATCTTTGGGATTAGGTAATCCATGTAAAATAATGCAAATATAAAATAAGGAGAATTGGAATATGAAGAGACACTAGGAGATGAAGCCCAAGAGTCTCTCCCTGCATGTACATATATATGATCAATCTTAATGCAAAATCACAATTGCTTTGAGATACCTCCTAGCCTGACATGGTATCAGAGCATAGGTCCCAGTTTAGACTTGTAACTCCTGTATTCTGCCAGTTTCCCGCTCCCATTTATAGTTTGCTACGTGGAGATGTTGAATGCATGACAGTGCTAGAGGTCTGCTACCTGGAGGTGCTGTGGTGCGGTGAGTGCAAAACCCCTCCCTTGTGTACTAAATTATTGTAAACCTAAGCTATGTTAAAGCTAGGTGTGATATCCTCCCTTGTGTGTTAAACTCTTGTAAACCTAAGCTGAGGAAAGCTAGGTTTGATACCCTCCTTTGTGGGTTAAATTATTCTAAACCTAAGATGAGGAAAGCTAGGTGATATGTAATATGAAAAGAAAATGTGTTATTAAATAAATTAATAAAATAAAAGCTTTGTGGGAGGTAAATACAAGCTTTTATGATGAAAAGCCTCGTGGGAGATAAATACGAGGTTTTTCAAAAAAGTCCTAGGAAATTAAAAAAAGCCACAAAAGCAGGACGCCGCTAATGGTAACTAAATCATGAAAGAGGGTATTAAATACCTAGTGCATTGATCAATTGAGGACAGTTGATCCTTGGCAAGATCTTTGGCTCGGGGGGAATCAATGGTGATTCATGGCTAGGTGGTGGTGCTCCTCCCTCCAGGTGAGGTTTTTGTTGGTGTCAAATGCGTGGAATGTTTGTATGATGACTCTCTCTCTCTCTCTCGCTGTTGTAGTTTTAGTTTGTTTATGAGAATAGTTTATGTTATTGTTCCAGTTTTTCTATGGGATGATTGCCTAAGTCTCCTCACCATGATAATGTCACGATAATTACATAGGATTATGTATTAATAGACTTAGTGGTGTTTCTCTCTACTTTGATGAGATTCACTTAAATGGTATGGGTTCTATATTAATCCTTACTTGTTATGAAGTTAAATCATTTAGCTCAGGTATGCTGATGGTTGATTTATTATCTCTCTTTCCTACTATTAAAATGGTTAACCCATGTAGCTCAGTTGTATATACGAGGTGTTATCTGTATGGAAATAATTACTATCTTATGTATGTGACTTTTAATGTATATGAGAAATGGTGGAATCAGGGTAATTAGTTGTTGTTATTGGTGTCACAACGTTAGATTTCTCATGATCGACTTGGATGTGGCTTTCTAGTGTGAAGTTATTTGTAGAAGTACATTAAATGGATTGACAAATAATTAGATTACCTGTGCTAATGTATTACTATGAGAGTGATGGTAGTATTGTACATATGACCTCTTTTACATCTAAGAATAGAGTTAGTAACGGAAGCATGGCAGGCCGTGATATATATACTAACATGGTCTACGTTAAGATTATGTATGAATATGTGAGATGACTATGGATTCTCTAACTGATCGTATTACATTCACTACAGAGATATGGTATGATCATAATGCTCTAAAGTGATATCTACTTACGCATACTCACCAATTGAGGAAATAATGTTTCCCATTTTATGACTAATGGGTTAAGTATCTATGTTGCAAGTCTAACTAGTATGCATGGGAATGAAATTATGGTGAATAAAGTAGTGTACACTACAATGATCATGAAATTAATTTCCACTAGTGTTGGTAGAGATTTACCCAGATATTTTGATGGGTGCCTCTTATCACAAGTTTAATGGTCGGTCACATACATCATATATGTTAATGAATGTAAGGTTCCATATAAGGGAACCAGTAAAACTATTAATGAGAAATTTGTACTATGGCGTAACAGTAATATGGTTGAGGTAATTTTAGAAGACAAGATTTGCAAAGAGGGGTAAAGCTTTGACTGTGAATGAACCCGAAATTTTAAATTTATGGTCCTAGAGGGTAAATTCCAAGGTAGGCTCAGGAGGTTCATTACAAATGGTATTGGAGAAATCAATTTCAAGCCTTACGGCCTGTGGGCCAATACGCCTCCATAAGGTATGGACAAGTTTTAGCCTAAAATTGGCCTCACTACCACAAACTCTTCTAAAGTGTCCTGGTATAAGTGTTAAATCTAGACTCCTTAAAATTGAATCTAAATATTAAAAATGTTTAGAGAAAAGAATGGGGAAGCCCATTTGGAGTTCTTGTTGTATGCAATATTTATGTTTGTCATAAAATGAATTTGTTAGGAAGGGACAACATAAATACATATGTTGAATAACAAAAGAGTTTGAAACCTATAAGGTAAGGTATATTGTCAAAACATGGAACATGAGATATTATTCTTAAGATAAAAGAAAATATAGAAATTGGAAAAAAACAATACCCTCCCATATATAAATTATGGACCGATATATTATAGAATGTAAATGACGGTGTATATGGTCTAAAATTAAATAATTATAAGCGCGAGGGTTGAAACGTCAAGAGCATAGCATAGCCATCCATACTCTAATCTTTAATTTGGATGTGTCATGGAGGTTTTAAAAAACCCTGGTACGAAGAACGAAGTTAGAATTAATTTACGCATCGTGATTAAATTGAGTTAAGCCACCAAAATTAAAATTTTATACATAAAAATAAGATGATGGTGTAAGTTCAATTTTTGAAACATAGAACAAGGGGATATTATTCCTTAAAATAAAAAATAACTTTTACAGTTGAAAAATTAATTACCTTCCATACGCGTATTATGGATTGATTTCTATGTTATACATTTTTGGGATATATATTAAAATTTGGGTCAATAGATAGCATAAGCGGCCTCACCCAAGATTGAATCCGAGTGCGATATATACGTTGTGTATATAAGATTTGTATGGGCATACCCATTAGTTAACAACCATCCAAGTAATATTCTCCTCGACAGAATATCACAACAAGGAGAATATGTGTTAAGAGTGCTTCCCAAGTGCATTTGGGCATCGATCGGGTTTTTCCTCTCTCTAGAGTATTGCAGTGTTTGGCGGTTGGATGATGCTTTGTTTCCATACCAAGTGAGGGTCCCATTTCTCATCTAAGGTTAAATCATGATTCTCCATGCCCTGCGCCGGAGCTGGCTTTGGGGATGGGTTGCCACTAAGATGAAGCGACTCTGACTGTGCTAGCTCAGGAAGATGTTGGAGGGCTACAATTCAGGCCATAGGATGGAGAATGGGTTGGAGTGAAGTCGATCCTCCAGTCCTGCACGGGGATTGTCAACAGGGAATGGAGTCCAAATCAGCATACGTTGCTAAATTAACCATCAACACCAGGGATAGTGTGTAAACAAAAAACAAAAAATAAAAAAATCTCTACTGATGCTGTTTTCCATTGCACTACAGACAATTACATGTGGATAGAGTTACTATACAACTACGTGTGTAATAAGGATGACATGGGCTTCATCCAAACTTTACGGCTCAAACTTCGAATAATGGTCCTAATCATATAATCCTAGATTGCATGGCATGGATATGCCAATAGTTGGCGTGCAGTTGTGGTGGATATTGGAAAAATACTTATCTGTAGCTGTGCTAGATGATGGGAAACATCCAAGAGAGCTTGATCTCGTCTAATAATTTGGAGAGGTAAGAAAATCTTCGACCCCCAAAAAAGAAGAAGTCGAGTTTCTCTTTGCTAAGGAATATAATAATGATATCCATTAAACTGCTTGTAAAAAGCAACAATATTGGATAAGATTGACATTCTTTCCATTTAGAACACTACCTTATGAATGTGTATCACAAGTTTAAAGGGATAAAACAATGTTTCTTTTTTTTCGACTGAGAGTAGGTTTCTTAAATATCGTGCACACTAGTTTGGGTGATTCTAAAACCATGAATTATTGATAAAAGCAACCAAAAATCCACGCAGACTTAAGAATGATGGATTTCATTCTATTTTTTGTATTATTCTAGTTTTGTTTAAGAAAGGAATGGAAAAAAAACTGTAGGTTTCCTAATTGTGATAATGAATTAAGAAAAATATGTTGAAAGCAACAATGTTGCTATAACAAATGATAAGGGAGGGATAACAGAAAGTGGGAGTGATGTCTTCCCTGGTTAGACTGTTGTTCATTGATTAGTAATATTGATTCCTTGTTCTAGTGGTTATAAAACACATAACTTGTTAGTTTGTATATGCACTATCTCTTTTGAGCCTTTACGTAATACCTACTATTTTATCTTAAGTTTACGTGAAGGGAAGAACAAGTATGGCACTCGACTAATGATAGCTAAGGCCGTAGTGTTGTTTCATTGCTGCAACCACCATCGTGCCTGCTCTTGGTATGAGAGGTGACGAGGTTACGGAGTTGACGATAGTGTTGCCGTACTGACAACCATGTGCAACAACAAATCCATAGTTGCTAAATGTTTGCGGCAGACTCTTGAATCCCAACGCCCCTCCTTATGTGACATTGTTCACATTATTAATGAGCCCAAAGCTATCTTGATAGGTAATTAATGTTATGCACTTTTGAAATAATTAACGAACAACTATTTGTTTGAGGTTATTGTGTTCCTGTAATGTCGATATTAAATCTCATTTATTTCGTTCTGCTTACACATGGATAATCAATTGTGAGCATCTTAAACTTAAAAATTCTATCAGTTGGATAAGGTGAATATATATGCACTTTATAGATGCATATAAAGGTGAATATAAATCCACTTTATAGATGCATATATGCACTTTATAGATGCAGGTTGAAGCTTACAGCATATTTTTGGTCTCAGTAATTGATTCGATTCCCATGTTCTAGTCTAGCTGAAAGTCTCTGATTGACTGTTTGAGGGATAAAAGGAATGGAGAATAGAATAAAGCACCTTGTACAGATGCATTTCTAGTTGGAAAATGAGCAGAGGGAATGGATCTTTCCTCTTGCAACAACGATGCTTGTGTCATTGTTCTTGGATTAGTCGTAACCCTTTTCACTGGTTCAAAATAATTACATGTATGCAGTCCTATCATATTTCGTTTCAAGGGAGGGGGAAATGGGGTTCCAAAAGAAGTTTCCGTAAGTAATTTTTGTGGAATTCTATCCAAGCTGTTGTGGAAAATTATTTTACACGTGAGAAAAATACTTGTGTTTTGAGAAACATTACCACGGTATGTATGAGTACAAGTACTTCCATTGTTTAAAATTTAGGGTTTGAACTAAAAAAATGCTTTCCCTTGGGTCTTCTTATTGGTGAATCCTCTTAGATTACTGTAAACACTTTTGCTTCTATTTTGTATTGTGAGTTGTGTGCTTTGCTTTTATTTTTTGACACCCTATTAGGGTTGATTATAGATTTTCCTCTTATGATAATGTCAATGGTTCTGAAATAACGTAATTATTTTCTCACTCATCGGTGTGCTATCAAGTTTCAGGTAAAACCTGTGAAAATAGAAATATATGAATGAACTAAAATATAAGGATGATATCAATTCGTGACACTGTGTTTTTGAATTTGTGGTAACTCACTGGTTAATGGATGCAGCTCACCGCGAAGGATCCACAAACTACTACCATGCAAGGTGTCTATTGTCACCAGTCAGTGGATGGCTTCGAGCTTTGATCGATAGCCTTCTCTTTGAATATTGAATGATTGATTTATAAGTTCCCTTAACCAACAATGGATTTGAAAATGGCATACTACTACTTTTGTTTTATAATGGCTGTGGATTCAAAAATCGTCAAACCAAAATGGAAAGAAGAAAATAAGCAAAAAGTAAAATGTTTGAAATGGCTAGAGGATATATAATCAAATAGTCTAAAAAAAATTCATAGAAAAAAAATGATCTTCAATAATATTAAATATTAAACCGTTCATCTCAAATGTTCAGGAAAATAATATAATTCGTTCTACAAGATAAGATATCTATACTTGTAAGATATCCATATTCGTATGTCTTACAACGTTCTCTTATATCCATATTATATGAAAGATGAGTTATGTTTTTTCTAAGTCAATGTGAGACTTAAAATTCCCTTATTCTATACAAATTTAAAAGTTAAAATTACACACAACTTTTCTCTGAAAAGTATATAATGCGTTCTTTTGTTGATAATGAGTAAAACTCGTCAAGAGATATTGATTTCAGAATTTCATGGCTCTCAAGGCGTTGAGCACCTGTAAAATACTGCCGTGCCCCTTCTACCTTTAATCTTTCCAGCAAGATTTCGAGCTTGAGATCTCTCACAATAAATTGGTATCATTGGAATCTCTACAGTAGTTTTCCGCAATTTAATGAAGTCCGCAACAAATGTTTATTGACTCGCATTCATACCAAGAAAACTGTGGAAGCAGTACCGTTGTGATAAAAAGAAAACAAAAGGTTCATCAAGAGCAATTGAACAACAGTAGGAGGTCAGTGAGAAAGGTCATCAAGGAAGAGAGAACCCCAAAAACTGTAAGGGAGTCAGTACCTAAGTCAAATGGCGAGGCACTGATAAAAAAACTACAAGTTGTTCTCTGCACCGTGCTAAAAGCGATACTCTCCAGGAATCTGTTATTAATTAGGAGGCAGACACCCTTCTCTGTTTTTCAGAATTGCATGCTTAATTTGAAAATTGTTTGCTAATTCGAAAAATGCAAATTTGATTAGATTGTTTCAGTCAGCAGCGAGCATCGATCTTTGGACGATCTGAATCACCTCACATATTTGTGCTTGTGATGATACAAAAGTAGTCTCTGATCTTCATGAGATGATACTGCTTCTCCACGGAGATGCATTTGAATGGCCTTACAACTATGCAATTAAAATACGCAAATTTCCATAGCCATTATGAAGAGATTTCTGGTTGCAGCGGATTATCTGTTGCAACATTCTGCAATATGAGTATGTGTGGATGGGCTAGGAAGGTGATCATGCCTGTGAAAAGAAAGTGCGGGAACATATCATTTTTTTTGGAGCATGAGATCAAGTTGAGATAAAGAAGCTTATGAAGTAGGTATGGTCAAGCCTGTAAAGCATGAAGACTTTGTTTTCTAAAAATGTTTGCTTTGTGAGTAATTCTGCATAAATCATAATGAATGAGTTCATTAATGGTTTAATTGTATATTTCAAATTAGAATTGTTGAGATACGTGCAACATAGATGTGAAAACGCTTTGGCAAGAGCTAGAAATTCTACATGGAAAAAGTAGTTTGCATGCAGTTAAGAAAATAACTTCTCATTGGAATTGTACAGAAGAGTTAAATCCTTATTATTTCTGAGGAAATTTTCTACCTGCAATTTTAGGTTATGTTATTGGGTTGATCTTTGATGTAATTCTCCAAACTAGCCATGCTTGAGCATGTGGAGATTGCGGTTCGTAAAGTGAAGGTAAAATACATATATATGCATGATGGAAACTAGATGTACATAAAATGAAATTTAGGCAAAATAGGTATTATGGTTTTAAATGGATGGTACAATAGGTGTATGGCTAAATAAAATCTCACCTAATACCTAAAAGGTGGAAGAATATGTGGATAAAGTCCATGTTATGCAGGTGATACCATGAGGATGGTATTATAGGATGTACCACAGATGGACTATGTACAACGGGACATATGAGACAATATGACTACATATGCTACAAGGTTGAAAAATGAAATGTGTTTTGGTGTGTATAACATTCCTTGTGTGTAGGTATGCGTGGAGTCATTAGATAGATGCCTGTCTAGGTAAACAAACTTGGAGGTTACCTAGAAGAAGGAAAGTAAGTTTGGTATAAGTGACTATTGTTAATTGTAGTTTGGCATACAATTACGAAGAATATATATTGTTATGTGAACTAATCTGTTATTACCTTGCAGCCATATTAATGCAGAAAATATGCTAACTAGTGTATTGTATGTAGAGAGACTGCAAGAAATAGGTGTTCGAAAATAACACAAAGGGTTGAAAGAAAGCAAGCACAGAACACACATTCTTCAGATAAAAAAAATGATAAGCAATAGTTGCTTTAATAATATTAAGTAACAGATTATGATATTTATCATAGTTAAAATTTTTCATCTATAATTCTAACAAATGGTTTGAAAAAAATGTTACACGTAGCTATGAAAGTAGAGCACTCCTTGAGACCGATGTAGCTATGGAAGGATAGGTGCTGGGAGAACTCCTTGTGATTGATGTACATCGGAAAAATGGTCTCAGATGGCAGAGCCATGAGAGTTGTTGATTCAGACAACAATTAACTGTGAACAAGGACATGATGAAGTGATACACTGTATACGGTGTAAAATTTAAGGGGGGGAGTATGTAACACTCCTCCCTTATGTACTAAATTATTGTAAACCTAAGCTAAGTTAAAGTTAGGTGTGATATCCTCCCTTGTGTGTTAAATGTTTGTAAATCTAAGCTGAGGAAATCTAGGTTTGATACCCTCCTTTCTGGGTTAAACTATTCTAAACCTAAGTTGAGGAAAGCTAGGTCATATGTAATATGAAAAGAAAATGTGTTATTAAATAAATTAATAAAATAAATCACTTGGAGGGTGGAGCACCAAAAGAGAGGAGATGCTTATCAAATTCCATTGAGGAATGGGATAGAGACGAATCTTTCATGATAAAGATTCTAGATGTGATTCTAGATAAGATTTGATGGATTGGTGATCCATGAGATGGATGGGAGATAAAGATCCATCGGACATAAAAGCTTTGCGGGAGATAAAGGAAATATTTTATGAGGAAAATCCTCAAGGGAGATAAATACGAGCTTTTCCCAAAAAAGAGCTAGGCAATTGGAAAAATCCATAAAAGAGGGATGCCGCTAAAGGTAACTAAATCATGAAATATGGTATTAAATACCCAATGCATTGATCAATTGAGGACAATTGATCCTTGGCAAGATCTTCGGCTCATGGGGAATCAAAGGTGATTCATGGCTATTTGGTGGTGCTCCTCCCTCCAAGTGAGGTTTTAGTTGGCTTCAAATGCGTGAAATATTTCTATGATGACTCTTACTCTCTCTCTCTCTCTCTCTGTTAGTTCTAGTTTGTTTATGAAAATAGTTTCATATGTTTATGTTATTGTTCAAGTTTTTCTATGAGATGATTGCCTAAGTTTCCTTGCCATGATAATCTCGCGTGAATTACATAGGCTGATGTATTAATAGACTTAACGATGTTCCTCTCTACTCTGATAAGATTCACTTGCATAGTATGGGTTCTATATTAATGCTTACTTGTTATGAAGTTAGATAATTTAGCTCAGACTTTCAGATGGTTGATTTCTTATCTCTATTTCCTACTGTTGAAATGGTTAAACCATGTAGCTCAGTTGTATAGATGAGGTTATATATATATGGAAATAATTGCTGTCTTATGTATGTGACCTTTAATGTATATGAGAAATGGTGGAATAAGGGTAATTAGCTGTTGTTACTGGTCTCACAACGTTAGATTTCTCATGATTGACTTGAATTCAGATTTCTACTGTGAAGTTATCTGTAGAAGTACATTAAATGGGTTGACACATAATTAGATTACCTATGCTAATGTATTACTATGAAAGTGATGGAAATATTGTACATTTGACCTCTTTTACATCTAAGAATAGAGTTAGTAGCGGAAGCATGGCAGGAAGTTATATATATACTAACATGGTTTATGGTGAGATTATGTATGAATATGTGAGATGACTATGGATTCTCTACCTGATCGTATTACATTCACTACAGAGATATGTTATGCTTGTAATTCTCTAAAGTGATATCTAATTACGCATACTCACCAATTGAGGAAATAATGTTTCCCATTTTATGACTAATGGGTTAAGTATCTGTGTGGCAAGTGTAACTAGTATGCATGTGAATGAAATGCTGGTCAATAATGTAGTGTACACTACAATGGTCATGAAATTAACTTCCACTAGTGCTGGTAGAGATTTACCCAGATATTTTGATGGGGTGCCTACCATCACAAGTTTAATGGTTGATCACATACATCAGATATGTTAATGAATCTATGGTTCCATATAAGAGAACCAACAAAACAATTAATGAGAAATCGGTACTATGGCGTAATAGTAATATGGCTGAGGTAATTTTAGAAGACAAGATCTGTAAGGAGGGGTAAATCTTTAACTGTGAATGAACCCAAAATTTTAAATTTGTGTGTCCTAGAGGCTAAATTCCTAGGTAGGCTCAGGAGGTTCGTTATAGTGAGAACAATTGAGTAAAGGTGCATTAAATCCAAAGGCTACCTCTCCTGCATGAACGGTATGCTGATTTTTCAATGATTGTGTCTGCGTTCTAAACTGTGTTTTATAACTCAATATTTAATGATATTGACCACTTGTTGGTGTGACTGTGTTGCATTGCATTTCATTGAAGGAAAGTGGTATTGATATGGTTAATGTGATTGTGTTGCGTTGAATGGTATCACACCGTAGAATGGTATTACTGTGTTTCATTGTTTGATATGGTGTGATTGTGGCCCTTCAAACCACCTCCCTCATATACCACTCTCCCATACCACTCGACTCTTGATACTTCTCCCTCACTCTCCAGACACTGGTTGCATGTCTGTGTGCAACAAAACATGAGACTATCCATTGGACTATTAAATGGTATAACATATACCTCCAATCTTGCCACATGTGTATTACTCCTCGTATCACACTTCTATAATATACACCTGACACTGTGGTACCATATCTCCTTCCTCTTCGCATACCACCATACTGTTGTGTATTACTCTCTTACTACATCGCTCTTCCCTTATATACCACTGGGCCTCCCCATACAACTTTGGTTATGTTACGTTGAATGCTCTCATAATAGATATGGCTCCCAACAGTTATATACTCCTCCAAGATTAACTATGTTGTTCTGTACCACCGATCCTCCATACTGGCATACGACCCATACGAAACAACCATATGAACCATACCAAAGACTCTTGCGCCTCCTCATATAATGTCTTCCCATATAACCCTCCCCCATGTACTCCCTGCCCTATATAACTCTCCCCAAAATAATAAACCTATTGTGTGTGTGTGTGTGTGTGTGTGTGTGTGTGTATCTATATAGATATACGAGTTGTATTTTTTTACAAAATTACCACCATAAGTGCATTTTTTTGCTAGAAGAAGTACATTTTTTACATAGTACACATATTTTTAAATGCATTCCTTGATATCAATTGTTGGAGTAGTTCTCTTAGGAAAAGAGAGCTATCCTGAATGGTCATGGAAGATAAAACACACTTTCATTTTCAATGAGTTTTGGAGACGATTTTGTGAAGGAGAATGAGATAATGAACCTGCAAAGCCCACATTAGATAAGGATATTTTCATTTGGGAAAATAAGAACAACAAGGCCTATACTTTGATGGCAGTATTTGTAAATGAAGAGGTGAGTCACCATATTTCACCAATTTCAAATGATTTTAAAGCCTCAAAGAAGTTGAAGGAACTGTATGAATCACACTCTGAACTTGAATTTGTCCA
>APFE030006502.1:2578-13078 GCA_000404065.3 Pinus taeda
TCTAGCAGTTATCCATGCCATTTCCTTACTGTTCTCGTTATCTGGCTGAATTTCATGTAACGATATATAAAGTTCCATGTTAAACCACCTATCTAGACAGGTCATGCACAAGGCATGTTCTTGAAGGAAAGCTTTAGTCCTGACATACAATAAATTCAAATCAAATAAAATAAAAATGGATGTGACTGATAGCATAAGTTGTTGAAGAGAAGTCATCTCGCACAAGGCATGTTGTTGAAGGAAAGTCATGTTGCAAAAGTTATGTTTTTGAAGAAAGTTCTTAGCTCTGAAGTACAATAACTCCAAATAAAATGAAATTGAGAGTGACAACATTCTTTTGGTATGCCAAAGCAATTTGTCTTTTGATCTGTATGCCAGCCATTTGCCTTCTGAGCAAAGGTTTCATTGGGTCATTTCCTCTGTTGGACTAAGGCTGCTTGGAGGCCACATTGAAATCATACAAGTCTTATATTATTAGTCATTAAGGGGTTTTATCTACAAAAGTGAAAACTCTGAATTAAGGAGGTGAGGGTAAAGTAGTCCATATGATATTATGTCACTGAAGAAGGTGACTGGTTATTGTAATCGCCAAGATTGTTCATTGAATTACATTGAATAAGTTACTATGAAATGGGCATAATCAAAGTAGTGTGCTCATATGCATAGTACGATTACAGGCTGTGTGATTGACAATGCTGTGCATTTAAGAGATCCTCAGATAAATTGCTACCTGCATATGTAGAGAAGGAATTGATTGCATGTACTATTGATGGTAGAAACAAAGTGTTTGTTGTGAAAGTATTATTGCTACCGAGTGACACATTGTTGAGAGCATACCAAAATTAGAGTTATGCAATAATTGCTATATACATTGTGCTAGATGCATTGTCATTGTTATAATTATTTCTTGCTACCATTAGCCCTGAATTGCCATAGAGTTCATAGTGGAATTTTTTTACATGTTCACATATGGCTGAACGAGAATTGTCCAATTAGAGTCTGATGCAGTAAGAGTGTCTTTTACTAATGTTGATGTATGAAATAATTTTTATAAATTTAAAATAGTAAGTCTTATTAAAAGCAAGTAGAGGTGTATTGTGTAGTTGTTTTAATAATTTTTTTATAGACTTTGATGTATAATATATTTTTTTTAAATTTCATGAATATGATAATTTTATTGAATAAGTTGTGGAAAATAGTATAAAGACCAATTTTGTCTCCAACTGCCAAGATGATCAGTACGCAACTAACATGTTTACTGAAAAATTTCTGCTACTCTCTTGTAACCTATAGGCCCCAAAGCTCCTCATAGATCAGATTTCATTTTGTAACTAAATTTTGCAATTCCAGTTTAATAATCCTATCGACCTCTCTTTGTACCTTTTGGGACAATTGCTAGTATACCATATATCTATTACAGAATATCTTTAGTCGTTGTTGTTGATGGCCGGATTGATTATTTATTACATAGTATCATTTTTTTGTTTTTCTTCCGTGCTGCATAACTTTCTCCATATCAATGATATTTTAAATTATATGGTATAAAATGATTTTAACTTAATTACAGCCCCAATGAATAAGCTTGCTTGTAGGTAGAGGTGTTGCTTTAATGCGTTCCTCTAAAATAAGGTATGGTGCAAGCAATCCCCTATTGATATTGATTTTGTTGTATCCCTTGCCTTATCCTTGATGTGGGTCATTTTGAAACACTACATATTTATTACAAAACATCTTTAGTCATACATTGTTGATGGTAGGATTGATTATTCCTTACATAGTATTTTTAATTATATAATGGTAATGGTAAAGTAGAAAGTTTATTTTTAATTATATAATGGTGACGGTGATGGTAATGGAGAAAGTTTATATGAAATTTTAAATTATGTATTTTGAGTAGGAGTTTATCTTCTTTGTTTATTGAAACTGTAATTAGCCGTATCTAACCCATCAAAATCACTCCATGGTCAAAGGGCTATATAAAACTTGACATGGCTAGATTTTTTCCCACTAAATTTTGGATCAATAACTTTCACATGGAGTATCTTAATAGTGCACTTCATCACCATCTATTCTATGCCCCTTAACTTTAAAAAAAAATGTATTAACATTGTATCATATTGATATTAAGATAATTGGGAAAAATGCTGAAATTTCAAATTATAACTTTTCTTTAATTTAAAATTTTATTAAAAAAATAAACTTATTATTAATAATAAGTTATAAAAGTTGTTTCACTTTAAAATATTATATTTTCCATTAAACATTAAAACATGTTCCATTAAAGAAGAGGAGCCCCCTACCTAAAAGGGGATACTATAACATGTACATAAACATCCTAATTTTTATGTTTTTTTACCTAACAGATTTACCATAGCTATTAGTCCTTATACTTTCTTAACACATTAATAGAGTATCATAGCATTTCCCTTGAGTTAATCAATTATTAACCTGTTATGACTACCAAATAAAATCCAAGTATCTCACTTTATGTTATATGTTAACAATTTGTTTAAATGAGTGGCATGGGTATTTAATGCGAGTTATATGACTTGTTTGCAATAGGTGTGTTTATCAATATCGTAATAACCATGATTAATGTCTTGACCATATGACTTGTTGCATCATTATGCTACGATAACTTGCATCACTAAAATACTAGAATTGCATTGGCATTTGAAAAAGGAAAAGAACTATTTTTCTTTGGAAAGGACTGTTAGATATGTGCTTGTGAGGAAATTAGGAATTGGAGTGCATTTTCATTAGTTTATTTTTCAAAAAAGTAAGATAGTGAAAGGTCATTTCGCTTTTAGTTGCTTAGTTGTTTGCATTTGATTGTATAGTTTCTACCCTCTCCAGTGTAGGCATTTCATCGAATTGAAAGGGTCTCGTCTCATTTAGTTGCATTTAATGTTTTTTCGAGTCCCAACGCTAAGACCTGAAAACTGAAGCATAACTCAAGATAAACTTTAAAATGAATTGAATTAACCTAAGGCGCATTTGCCACTTAACGATCATATCTAGAAGGTCTAGAAATATTGTAAAGGTGAAATTTGTTACTTTCCTATCCATATTTTTGTAGAAGAGAATCGTATAAGATATAATACAATGATGAAAATTATTAATGAATAATGGATTGGTGATGAGACATGCTTTTGAGCAACTCATCAACCAAGATTTTTGTGGCAAGGAATATGACACTCCTCATCTTTCAATGGTGGTCATATCCATAGACCAAATTTGTCAGATTCATCATTCATGGTGATGATGAAATTGCTAGAAAGCCGAAACTAACTGTAATAAAGAATGAGTTAATGAGTTTTGGCCAGGGTTCAATATGCAGGTTCACCACTACTGTTATATAGTCCATCTTGAAAGAAACATGACGCTTCCTCATTTCTTTAAGGATGTTTTACTTTTTATGTTGTATTAAATTTTAATCCTCAAATTTGTATATATCCGGATAGATGGAGGGCTTTTACACTGGGAACCATTTATACTGCTGTATCAATAATTAATGAAATTACACTAAAACTATGACCACCAATTTCCCTGTTATCAGCAATAAAGCTTGACATGCATTCTCTGATATTCATAAAATTACAACAGGCTGGGTCCAACCTATCAATTGAGAATTTGTGGCATCCCAGCCAGCACTCCCAATGAGAGGACAAGTAGATACTAAACTGGACATTAAAATTCCAGCCCTCAAGAGACTATTTTACCATAATCCCAACAGAGGAGGTCTCACAGAAGTATTAATTTGTGAAGGAAGTATGTGTAGATCGTTGAGTAGAAGTATTTATTTCTGCGAGAGTACATGACTTTGACCGTTGAATGGTTTTGTTAATATTTTAATGTGTGAATGAAGTATTTATTTCTGAGACAATACATGACTTTGATCATTGAAGGGTTTTTGGTCAATATTTTAATGTGTCAATAATGTTCGTGGTTGAATATTGGTTTATTTGTTTATTGAAAATAGAGGACGATTCTATAATGCTTACACCAGCTTTGAGTCATGTTAGATATTACGTCAACTTATAATGGATGGACTATAATTAAAGTATATAGTGATATTTTTCCAAAGTATAGTATATTTCATTGAAATTCAAACATTCTGGAGAAAATGTAAAAAAAATGCAATAATAGATCATAATTATACTTCATTTAAAGTCAGTTTCTCGAGAAATTACTGAAAAAATTATCAATAGGAATATCTCGAGAAATTACTGAAAAACTTAGCAATAGGAATATCTCAGTACATATATCCTTTATTAAACATAACCAAGAAGAACTTTCAAAGCACAAGAATCCTTCTTGATTTTGTATCTGTCCATACCTCATAATCTGCATGCCAATCAATATTAGAAGATTCAGGCCCATTCAAAGATACTCTCATTCGAGCATCTAGTGTATCCAAATCTAGCCTCGATTTTATAATGTCCTTGATGATGTTTTTCTTAGAAACTCCCCTTTCATAATCCACTGTACTTGTAGGAATAGTGAGTACAACTTGCCATAATTTCATCATATTAAGATAATTTGTGTCATTGTTTTGTGTTACAAAAGACTTTCCATGCTCCTTTCATAGAAAAACCCTCACAATCCAAATTTAATGAATCAACAAAAAGGTGCAACTCTCTTTTACAATATTTAACATCAAATAAATCTACAAATCCAATTTAACTTGATATGGTATGTTGCAAATGTTGGAAAAGCTTTAAAATCCAATGCTCTTAATTTTTCTCATGAATATGATGCTCTTCTGGATAATAACAAGGGTTGAAAAATTTGGCTGCATTAAAAAGATGAAGGCCTAGAAATATTTCATTCAAAGAATCTATGAGACTCTCTATATAACCCTCTATGAGTTGCTCGCAATCCTCTTGTGTACATTCAATACAAGGTTTCATAGATTCTTTCTGTGCTTCACTGGATTCAATATCCATGACTGAGATAAAAATGTATCGTAACTCATGTCTATCTACAATTGTCCCTTCATCTTTAATATCAATGTATCCATTTTGATTATCACTCAAAATTTTTGAAAGATAAGTTGTGCCTTCTGCAAATGTCTCTTTTCTCAAGAACCATCTAGATAGTGTGCTTATAATTACTTCAAGTGCTAACCCAATAGTTGTAATTTCTACATTTTCTTCTTGAAAAGGCACCTTCAACTTGTTCAATTCCCTTAATACATCAACAAAAATATGTAAACAAAACTGGATAGCATATATTCATGTCTTGTCATACGATGATGAAG
This sequence comes from Pinus taeda, assembly GCA_000404065.3. Classification (NCBI taxonomy): domain Eukaryota; kingdom Viridiplantae; phylum Streptophyta; class Pinopsida; order Pinales; family Pinaceae; genus Pinus; species Pinus taeda. Next base: position 7,842 of record APFE030006502.1, read on the forward strand.
TTTTTTTTTTTTTTTCATTTTTCCACAAAGTTAAAATTGTTGGGATAAGATTCACAAGACTTATAATAACACCCGCTTTAGATAACCATCTCACTGAATGTATTTGTAGAAAATCAATAATATCAATTTGCATGACTCTAAGCAAATCATTAAGTTTATTATTTCTCTTTGGGGATTTCTGAACCCATGAATACACTGTGTTTGCAATTTTTTCAAAAAACAGTAACTCAGGTAATTTCTTAGAAGCATCTAATGCTGCTAAAGACTCACGATGAGCCACAAAATGAATTGTAATAAGGTTTGGATTGCTATTTTTCCAAAATGAAACAAGACCATTTTCATGTCCAATCATTGTTGAAGCCCCATCTATAGAAACAAATATCAAATGTTTATATTGAAGGCCTCTAACATTTATTAATTGACTCACATTATCATATATTTTTTTCCTTTTCCATCCACTACATCCTTGAGCTTCATAAACTGGGAGAAAGGTGGCCTGAGACCCTTTGAATATAAATAGGTTGCATAAGCAACAAGGTGTTTCTTTAAGGTTCAACTAGTGCTTTCATCAACCATCAATGAAAAGAATGGACTTTCGAACATATTCTTTATCTAATTTTGTTAAAGATGTTTTGATATGCAATATATAAAATCATTTGTAGACTTACTATTTGTGTATGAAGAATACTCTAGAGACTAAATGGTATATTTGGAATTTTTGCATCCATTGGAAATTTGTAAAGCTTCTCATACTTTGATAGAGATGAATCTCCTTCAAAAATGAAATATGATACTTTCATTGCAGAAATCACTTTCCTTATTAGAATCTCCGACCTGCCTAATATGATATGGCTATGGGATGCAAGGATTTAGTTGGATGATTGGTCAGTCTATTTTTTAACGAGCGGGATCAGCAAAGAGAGTGACTCAACTCACTCTTGGTTTGAAATGTGGGGGAGAAATAAGGCCTTTGTCACATGGCAAGGCCAATTTTCCTTGTTACTTCTATGAGCCAATATTGGCAGTAAATGAATAGACATTGATATCATGGAGATGCCAAAGCAGGATGACTTTGGTCTTCACATATTTTTCACCATCAAGTTCGAGGAGAAGAGGATCAATTCTATGCATGATAACAAGTATATCACACTCAGAGTGGTGCAACGTCAGCATGGTGGCACCGTCCTAAGACTAGCATGAGATTTGGGCATCATAAGGTTTCATGGTTCATGTTGAAAATAGCAACAAGAAATACTAAAAATAGAAATGCTAAAAATAGAATTGCTATAAATAGCATTTCAGGATATAATCCAACTCTGTTGGAAATAGAAAAAAATAGAAATGCTAAAAATAACATTACTATAAATAGCATTTCGGTATATATTCCAATTTTGATTTGTCCTTGAATCAAAATTGAGACTTAAAATTCGAATTGAGTCTCACTAGATGTTCGAAAAATAAGTAATTAATTCATCTTGAGTGAATTAGTTGGAGAAATTCAAACATGAAGTCTTTGTGAAGACATGCAACATTAATCCCTTTGATTGAGGGAGTTATCCCTTAATTAAGGAGATAAGGATGAGTTGTATTTGAGTTGTAATTAGTTAGCTCAGCTAATTGAGTTAAGTCCAGTTAGATTAGTTCCAAACAGTTTGTGGAACTGATTGTGAGTTCAGTTAGTTAATACATGCATGCATGTAACTAGTGTTCTCCATATAACTAAATATTCTCTCATAAATAACTCATGCATGTCAGTTCAGATAGAGACCTAGTTGAGATTAAAGATAGGGACATTGTACTATCAGTTGGAAGAATTTTCCTATAAAGGAAACTCATCCATGCAGAAGGAATTAATCTCCTTCAGGATTGTGTAGTTATTTCAAAGATCAAAGTAGTGTGTGAGGTGAGAATCACACAAGTGGCAGCTAGAGGACCCAGGAGAAACTGGACAAGAAAATAGGAAGCTTGGAGGACTGAAGGAAGGCATATGTGTTGCCTATTCTGTTTATGAGCATCAGTGAGGGATTGTACTGAGATTTGGATAGCTTGTGAGCTAAACCTTTATGTAATCCTAAGATATTTTCACTTGTATGGTATTATAGATAACGAGGTTTTTAGCTGAGCCTTTCCCCATAGTATTTTTCTATGTTTTATGTGTATGATTTCTTCTTCTCTATTATTTGTGTTCTGATTGATCTTGCTCAAATTGATTAAGCTTCTGCAAAATTTGATAGTAGAAGTAGATCAAGTATTTTCCTTTAGTACATTGCATTATCAGGTGATCTATAGTGAGAATTTCTACATGGTATCAAAGCTAGCTGATCTATAGAGAAATTTCTACATGGTATCGGAGCAAAGGTGATCAAAGCAGAGAAAAATTTACAAAGAAGGGAGAAGTTTGAAGTTCTTGATTATAGAAATCGAATTCTTATCACATCTCAAAGTTCACCAATGGCGTTCAATGGTTTGAGACTAGAGTATGCCCTGGATGGCAGCTCGAATTATATAGCCTGGAAGGATTGCATGGAAGCGGTATTAGAGGACAATGGTTTGAAGGACTTCATTGATCAAGAAGTCTCCAAGCAAGCAGGAGTTAATGCCCAAGAATTGGCGGAACGGAAGAAATGTGTGGCTAGAGCGAGGAGGATTCCTCTCGAGGGAGTTCGCAAACATATTGTCTCGAGTCTCCATGGGAAGGAGACACCATTTTCAATGTGAAAGACATTGAAGGATCTATATGAGCAGCGATCAGAGGAAGTTGGCGCTGAAAGACAAGATTCAGAGATCAAGTGTGAAAAGGGCGACACGATCTCTACATATTTGAACAAGCTCACGACCTACAGGGATGAGCTTGTAAGTGTAGGAATCAAGATAGCCGATGATGACAGGGTGAGTCTTGCTCCCCTGGATCTTCCTAAGAGCTGGCATAGCTACCAAGACTCAGTGAATGGAAGAGAGAAACTGCCAGATTGGGAACGACTGTGGCCGGATCTGATGCAGGAGGAGATCAGGAGAAGCACTAGAGATGGTTGTTCATCAAAACATGATGATGAAGAAAATCTAGCCTTAGCAAGTAAGGCGAGGAAGGGGAAAGGGAAGGCTTCCCATTCCAAATCGAGTTCTTCCCATCATGGGAAGAAGATTGAAAAATCTAAAGTGCGATGCTTTAATTGTCATGAGGTGGGAAATTATGCAACTAATTGTCCATTGAAGAAACCCAAGAAGGGATCCTTGGAAGGATCTGAAGGTGAGGCATTGGCCTCTCATATCGAATTGGATTTTACCCTCATCGCATGCATGGTTTCATCGATGATGGGTTGTGGTTAGTTTCTTAACAGTGGAGCGTCATTCCACATGACCGGCAATAAGAGTTTGTTCAGTACCTTGGAGGAGAAAGACCTCCAGATGCGCATCGAAATGGGCAATGATGAAAGGTATAGTGTTTTAGGAATGGGCACGGTTTCTTTTTAGAGGGAGCATGGTGCTCTCATTACCTTGACAGATGTGAAGTATGCGCTTGAACTGAAGAAGAACTTGGTATCAATTGTGATGATGGAGGACAAAGGCTACGATGTTGTCTTCAGTAAGGGAAAGGTATTCCTTAGAGACATCACAACGAGTCAGGTCAAACAGATCGGTTCACGAGTACAAAACCTGTATGCTCTTGAGGTTCAAGATGCATGCAAGGCCTTGAGGAGCAAGGTAATTGTTAGAGCCTTGGTGATTGAGACGGAGAGTACATTACCTCTCAACATGCAGCACCAGAAGAAGTCTCAGACAATTGTGAAGGAGCCAAATTGGTGAAGCAGTTTTAGGAGGTTGTGGAGTAGCCACAACTGGAGAAGCCGAGAGGAGAACGAGTGGAGGCATCCACTCATGCAGAGACCTTGAGTAGGGGGAAATTTCAAGCCAAGTGGGCAGAGGGGTCACATGCAGCCATACCTCCAGGTGTGAGGTGGGGCGATGTGAAGAGACAGTCCCAAGAAGGTTGAAATAGGGACAGGATCCTTGAGGTACCCAACCTATTTGGTTATACCTTTCTATGGGAGCCCCGACGAGGAGTAGTAGGATTGGCTGAGTGGGTAGAGACAGATGCAGATGGAGCGACAGAGGGAGCTTCAACATCAGAGGGTGTTTCTAGCCCAATGAGGAGGTTAGTTGGGAGATTAGTTACTTACTTCTCAGTAACTGAGTTGCGATGCAGTAGTGGGTAGCACGATGCAAGATGATAAGAGGAGGTGTAGTGCGGATGCATGTTGGGAGATAGGACCAACGACAGCACAGATGTAGCAGTAGGAATCAATGTGATTGATGCAGTCAGAGATCAAAGTGACTGAGGCTAGAGCAGTCAGGCACTGAAGAGCATGGTGGTGCAGAGTTTTTCAGTGGGCAAAGGCAATAGCAGTTAGAGACTTTGATGACAGAGGCACCATTCTGATTCCGGTTGGGTATTTTTTGTGTTTCTGAGTTGCTGGAGCAACAACACTTGAGAGAATTGTTGCATGCAGAACATTCCAAAGGTTCAAGATCGGGTTCGAGTTGAATGTTTTTCTTGTTAAGCGGGAGTGTTGAAAATAGCAACAAGAAATGCTAAAAATAGAAATACTAAAAATAACATTGCTATAAATATCATTTCAGGATATATTCCAACTCTATTGGAAATAGCATAGATTTGAATAAGAAACGCAATTATTGATCCCATCACCGGTAACGAATGCGATGGGGATGCAGCCTCTGACCATTGACTGACTCATTATGAAACTCTCTTACTAATCTCTATCATGTTTCTCTACAAATGTGCAAAAAGGAGAACCATGAGCACACTTAATCCCAGTCAATGCGCAAAGTTTTTTTTTTCCAGTCAATGCGGAGTCTTTTTTTTTTTTCAGTCAATGTGCAGAGCCTTTTTTTTTTCAGTCAATGCGCAGAGTCTGAACTGTTTCATATATAAGTTGAGAAAAGAGAAGCAAAACAAACTCAATTGATGCAGTGACCGGTGACTTAAGTAACTATTATCTATATATATAAAATTAACTTAACTAAAAAAATAAAATAAAAACAATAGATTTAAAATAACCAATATTTAAATTCAATTTTAAAAAGTAATAAATAGTATAACCATATTACTTAAATTTAATTTGCAAATATATACAAAATATTCAAATAAGCATCTCTTGGCTTGAATTTGAATTGGTCGTTGTTAGTGCCTGCGGTCATGGCACCATCCCCGAGGTCGT
>APFE030006502.1:14530-32653 GCA_000404065.3 Pinus taeda
TTTTTTATGCAGTGGAACTTATCAGAGGGTAGTTGAGAACCATATGTCATATAATTAAGATAGTTTCAAAAAAAATTGCATTTTTGTAAAAACAAATTTTTTAATGTAGTGGAACTTATGGCAGGATAGTTGAAAACCAAAAAGGTGTTGATGAATTTTAAGAAAGGCATCAAAAAGTGGGAAACTTTGATAGGGAGGGAAGTTAAAATAGTACAATACAAGAAAATGCAAAAGCTTAACTCCAAAACGCAAAAGCACAGCTTTGGAACCATCAACACAAATTAAAATGAGAATATATGAGTTGAAATGGAAAATGAAAAAGGAACAATTAAACGATAAAAATCAAATGCAACAGTTTAATGCTAGACTTCAGAGAATACGAAAATTGATAACATCCATGGGATTATAATCCATGGAAACCACTAACCCTGCATTAAAGCTAGCTATGACTTAGGTAGTCCTCTAGGGTTCTCGTCTCTTTGATCTCTAATAGAATGAACGACTCTATTTGTGTGGGCCAAAAGGAAAGGGAAAAGTGTTACGCTCTTCTAATACCCATCTCTTGCATGGCTTGAGGAAGGGAAAAACACACTCAATGAACCAATCAAACACTTTGTCCATGATCAAATTAATAGAAAGATTTGTGTACTCCGATTCCACAACCCCTCGCATTCCTTATAACATGCTTTGATACCCATTTTGTGGAAAGCTCAAAGAAGGTTAGAACAAGCTCAAATAATTGTCTGATCACTTAGTCCATCGTTGGACTGACATACAAATTTTGTACAATCATGTCGTAATCACTCCCCGGGGCACCCTCGAAACATTTTTTACTTGTTAATAAAATGTCTAAGATCCACTAATCCTTCTAGGTTGACAATCGATGAGAATGTGCCTTCCTTGAGAACAGATGACGTTTGGGTCCAAATAATGTTAAGTTTTCGATTTGGATGCATCCCAGCTAAAAGGGAAGAGGTTAAAATGTCTAAGTTCATGAATATCCACTTAAAAAATTAAATTCAAATATAGTGACACACCAAACACAAATATCATTATATATTTTTATTGATTTGACAATAGTTACATATATAGAAATAACTAAAAATAACTAGTGAAACTCACAAGAATTAACACATTGTACCACACCTATAAGAATTAATTCTAAGTCTCTCCCTTAATGCTTACATCACAAATATCAAAAATTACAAATTACAATACTGAAATTAAACATTGATGTTTATCTAATCTGGTCATCATAACACTTTCACCCACTTTGGCATCTCACACACTACACTCTTTCTCCACCACAACGTCGAGCTGACCACTTGACCCATTTAAGATAAAATTGCTTCTGACCATCATCGTCATACTTGTAAAATTAACAATATTGACACACTCGGCTCGTCGGGGTTTCTGCAAGGAAAACATTCAAGTAACTCAATCAATCTATGGACATGCATCCATTTGTTGAATACATGGCATTTCACCGTATTCACTAGTTATTGAGGAAGACCGTCTGGATATTCAATGCATTCAAAAGTTAATTGTAAAATATCGCCTCTTAAACGCACACATGAAATAACTTGTAAATTGATGTTTCTTTCTCCAGACGATGGGATCAACATATAACATATTGTAAACATATTCAAATCAACGATGTTCTTGTATCACTTTATGCAGCAAAACCCACCAATTTGAATTATGTTACTATGCTCTATAATTTTGGTTCTTCATAATTCATTACAAATAAAAAGTACAAGAGTGAACTTTGCCCACCACTAATTAAATTTGAAACCCACACCACATAATTATTTGCAATTGAAAGCTTCCAAAGTAAATAGCAATGATTGCGAAGCTCCAAGCACACACATGGACTTTTTGTTTTTTCTTCTTTGACTTCCCCATGGCTTCTAAAGAAGAAAGACAACACTTCCAACATGAGAAAATATCCTAGCCCTTCATTTAGCCAAAAAATATGGTTGATTCAATGACCTTAAATCCAAGTCTCTAGGGTTTCTTCCAGTCATAGGTACCATCAGGCTCAAGGAAATTTTACCACTCAAAACCCCCTTGAAACGAGATTAGAGATTCACAATATAATGATGAAATTAAAAAAAAAGAAAAAAGTAGTTACACCAACAAACGTAATAAATTAACCAAGTCATGATTGAGTCTTCTTGCCATTGAACAACAAGTTCTCCTGTATCCCATAGTAAACAGTCATCTAGATCATCTTGAAGGTCTTGAGTTCGAATCTTGATGAAACCCCTTTCCACAATTTTGCTACAAATACCACTAAAAAATTTGATATAGATACAAAACATATAATTTCGATGGGGTATTTCATATTTCAGAAGTTGGGAATTCATAAATTCACAAATTTTATGGAAATTCTTCAATAACAAGACAAATACATTCCTTTGACAATGACTATGCAAATTTTTTGAGCAGCACATGTGCAATACTTTGGATGGTGATTTTGCACTCCAGATCCTTCTCACAGTCACACGTAGAAAAACTATCAAACTCAATACTCCAACAATCATTCAGACTGAAAATAAACACTCTCGCATTCTACCTCATGTAAAAGGATTTAAGCTTGTAGAACTGGCATCATCATAACAGTGCTCTTGAGGGAACTGTGGCTAAACCTATTTTCTTACCAACTCAAAAACGAGAGAGAAAGCATAGTTACACACAAAACACAATATCACTATATTTGTATCGATTTAACAATGGTGATGCAAGAGCATCTAGACCTAGCCAACAATGTGATGGAGTGGTCACATGTTGTGGCTAATGCAAGTTTGGATGGAGTGGTCACTTGTTGTGGCTAATGCAAGTTTGGAGGAAGTCTGAAACAAGACCATTTTCATGTCCAATCATTGTTGAAGCCCCATCTATAGAAACAACTATCAAATGTTTATATTGAAGGCCTCTAACATTTATTAATTGACTCACATTATCATATATTTTTTTTCCTTTTCCATCCACTACATCCTTGAGCTTCATAAACTGGGAGAAAGGTGGCCTGAGACCCTTTGAATATAAATAGGTTGCATAAGAAACAAGGTGTTTCTTTAAGGTTCAACTAGTGCTTTCATCAACCATCAATGAAAAGAATGGACTTTCGAACATATTATTTATCTAATTTTGTTAAAGATGTTTTGATATGCAATATATAAAATCATTTGTAGACTTACTATTTTTGTATGAAGAATACTCTAGAGACTAAATGGTATATTTGGAATTTTAGCATCCATTGGAAATTTGCAAAGCTTCTCATACTTTGATAGAGATACATCTCCTTCAGAAATGAAATATGATACTTTCATTGCAGAAATCACTTTCCTTATTGGAATCTCCGACCTGTCTAATATGATATGGCTATGGGATGCAAGGATTTAGTTGGATGATTGGTCAGTCTATTTTTTGAAAGCGGGATCAACGAAAAGAGTGACTCAACTCACTCTTGGTTTGAAATGTGGGGGAGAAATAAGGCCTTTGTCACATGGCAAGGCCGATTTTCCTTGTTACTGCTATGAGCCAATATTGGCAGTAGATGAATAGACATTCATATCATGGAGATGCCAAAGTAGGATGACTTTGGTCTTCACATATTTTTCACCATCAAGTTCGAGGAGAAGAGGATCAAGTCTATGCATGATAACAAGTATATCACACTCAGAGTGGTGCAACGTCAGCATGGTGGCACCGTCCTAAGACTAGCATGAGATTTGGGCATCATAAGGTTTCATGGTTCATGTTGAAAATAGCAACAAGAAATACTAAAAATAGAAATGCTAAAAATAGAATTGCTATAAATAGCATTTCAGGATATAATCCAACTCTGTTGGAAATAGAAAAAAATAGAAATGCTAAAAATAGCATTACTATAAATAGCATTTCGGTATATATTCCAATTTTGATTTGTCCTTGAATCAAAATTGAGAATTAAAATTCGAATTTAGTCTCACTAGATGTTTGAAAAATAAGTAATTAATTCATCTTGAGCGAATTAGTTGGAGAAATTCAAACATGAAGTCTTTGTGAAGACATGCAACAGTAATCACTTTGATTGAGGAAGTTATCCCTTAATTAAGGAGATAAGGATGAGTTGTATTTGAGTTGTAATTAGTTAGCTCAGCTAATTGAGTTAAATTCAGTTAGATTAGTTCCAAACAATTTGTGGAACTGATTGTGAGTTCAGTTTGTTAATACATGCATGCATGTAACTAGTGTTCTCAATATAACTGAATATTCTCTCATAAATAACTCATGCATGTCAGTTCAGATAGAGATCTAGTTGAGATTAAAGATAGGGAAATTGTACTATCAGTTAGAAGATTTTTCCTATAAAGGAAACTCATCCATGCAGAAGGAATTAATCTCCTTCAGGATTGTGTAGTTATTTCAAAGATCAGAGCAGTGTGTGAGGTGAGAATCACACAGGTGGCAGCTGGAGGACCCAGGAGAAACTGCGCAAGAAAATAGGAAGCTTGGAGGACTGAAGGAAGGCATATGTGTTGTCTATTCTGTCTATGAGCAGCAGCGAGGGATTGTACTAAGAGTTGGATAGCTTGTGAGCTAAAGCTTTATGTAATCCTAAGATATTTTCACTTGTATGGTAATATAGATAACGAGGTTTTTAGCTGAGTCTTTCCCCATAGTATTCTTCTATGTTTTATGTGTATGATTTCTTCTTCTCTATTATATGTGTTCTGATTGATCTTGCTCAAATTTATTAAGCTTCTGCAAAATTTGATAGTAGAAGTAGATCAGGTATTTTCCTTTAGTACATTGCATTATCAGGTGATCTACAGTGAGAATTTCTACATGGTATCAAAGCTAGCTGGTCTATAGAGAAATTTCTACATGGTATTGGAGCAAAGGTGATCGAAGCAGAGAACAATATACAAAGAAGGGAGAAGTTTGAAGTTCTTGATTATAGAAATCGAATTCTTATCACATCTCAAAGTTCACCAATGGCGTTCAATGGTTTGAGACTAGAGTATGCCCTGGATGGCAACTCGAATTATATAGCCTGGATGGATTGCATGGAAGCGGTATTAGAGGACAATGGTTTGAAGGACTTTATTGATCAAGAAGTCTCCAAGCAAGCAGGAGTTAATGCCTAAGAATTGGCGGAATGGAAGAAATGTGTGGCTAGAGCGAGGAGGATTCCTCTGGAGGGAGTTCACGACCATATTGTCTTGAGTCTCCATGGGAAGGAGACACCATTTTCAATGTGAAAGACATTGAAGGATCTATATCAGCAGCGACCAGAGGAAGCTGGCGCTGAAAGACAAGATTCGGAAATCAAGTGTGAAAAGGGCGACACGATCTCTACATATCTGAACAAGCTCACCACCTACAGGGATGAGCTTGTAATTCAGGAATCACGAAAGCCGATGATGAAATGGTGAGTCTTGCTCTCCTCAATCTTCCTAAGTGCTGGCATAGCTACCAAGACTCAGTGAATGGAAAAGAGAAATTGCCAGATTGGGAACGACTGTGGTCGGATCTGATGCAGGAGGAGATTAGGAGAAGCAACAGAGATGGTTCTTCATCGAAGCACGATGATGAAGAAAATCCAGCCTTAGCAGGTAAGGTGAGGAAAGGGAAAGGGAAGGCTTCCCATTGAAAATCGAGTTCTTCCCATGGTGGGAAGAAGATTGACAAATCTAAAGTGCGATGCTTTAATTGTCATGAGGTGGGCAATTATGCAACTAATTGTCCATTGAAGAAACCCAAGAAGGGATCCTTGGAAGGATCTGAAGGTGAGGCATTGGCCTCTCATATCGAATTGGATTTTACCCTCATCACATGCATGGTTTCATCGATGATGGGTTGTGGTTAGTTTCTTGACAGTGGAGCCTCATTCCCATGACCGGCGATAAGAGTTTGTTCAGTACTTTGGAGGAGAAAGACCTCTAGATGCGCATCGAGATGGGCAATGATGAAAGGTATATTGTTTTAGGAATGGGCATAGTTTCTTTTCAAAGGGAGCATGGTGCTGTCATTACCTTGACAGATGTGAAGTATGCACCTGAACTGAAGAATAACTTGGTATCGATTGTAATGATGGAGGACAAAGGCTATGATGTTGTCTTCAGTAAGTGAAAGGTATTCCTTAGAGACATCACAACGGGTCAGGTGAAACAGATCGGTTCACGAGTACAAAACCTGTATGCTCTTGAGGTTCAAGATGCATGCAAAGCCTTGAGGAGCAAGGTAATTGTTAGAGCCTTGGTGATTGAGACTGAGAGTACATTACCTCTCAACATGCAGCACCAGAAGAAGTCTCAGATAATTGTGAAGGAGCCAAAATTGGTGAAGCAGTTTCAGAGAGTTGTGGAGTAGCCACAACTGGAGAAGCCGAGAAACTAGAGTCAACATAGTCAATATAAAATAAGAAAAAAACTAACCATTACCATAATAAAGTAATTAATAATATTAATAAATTTATATAATAATGTTATAATGAATAATTAACTCATTATATAATAACTAAAACTTTTAACCAAATATTATTATATAAATCAATCAATATAATGAAAGTGTTAAACCCTGTTTTGAATACATCAATTCTCTTTCTGACATGTTAATATGTTATCAAGAATGTAGTGAAGTGATATATCATGGGGATATATTACAGAAGGAAGTCCAAATACCTGGAATGCAAGGGTGGAATACCCCAGCACCCGGTATGAATAATTTAATGCATAATATTTTAACTAAATAATATTTCTTACACTCTGACTTCCTCACAAGTGGGCATATCTTTGAAAGGTCATGAGTTTCACAATCAATCCACGTTGCGATGTAGGTTTTACAATTTTTGTTTTCACATCATACACAGTAAATTTCGTTTAACTGAAGCCATTCGATGTTTAGCGGTTTGAATAACGATTGTATTTTATGCAGAAAAGGAAAAGAAAAATCGTTTGGTAATACTAATTTACCGGTGAGGATTGAACCCGACCATGATTATCTCCGTTTGTTCCTTGGAGGCTGCCATATTTCTGCTGGGAAATCACAATTCTGAGAAATATTTTGTGCAGAAGATGTTCGTTGACTTGTAAGAAATTTAATTAATTATTAAAGTTGAGCATAGATTTGAATAAGAAACGCAATTATTGATCCTATCACCGGTAACGAATGCGATGGGATGCAGCCTCTGACCATTGACTGACTCATTATCAAACTCTCTTACTAATCTCTATCATGTTTCTCTACAAATGTGTAAAAAGGAGAACCATGACCACACTTAATCCCAGTCAATGCGCAGAGTCCTTTTTTTTCACTCAATGCGCAGTCTTTTTTTTTCACTAAATGTGCAGAGTGTTTTTTTTTCAAGTCAATGCACAGAGTCTGAACTGTTTCATATATAAGTTGAGTAAAAAGGAGCAAAACAAACTCAATTGATGCAGTGACCGGTGACTTAAGTAACTTTTATCTATATATATAATTAACCCGTAACCCTTCGCAGACCTCCGTTCTCCACTCCCCTCTCAGCACGTCCACTTCATTAAGCATTGACGCTTCCAAACCTGGTGTTGATTCCTCCTTTGCCGATTGTGTTTCAATGTCTTCGAACCCCTTGGTTAATAGCTCTGGGCTTAACGCTATCGGTTTCCCCTCCATGTGTCTCCCTGCATTTAAGTCTTATTAACCGGAGTAACTTTGGTAATAAACATAATAAATTTCATTATTTGAATATAAAAATAATAATAATAATAGGGTAGTGAACTCGTTTATTTTTTCCTTCCGTTTCCCCTCCAACTTGTTAATAAACCTAATAAATTTTATTATTTTGTAATAAACCTAATAAATTTTATTATTTTGAATATAAAAATAATAATAATAATAGTAGGGTAGTCAATTTGTTTGTTTTCTTCTTTTCCATCTCCTTTATAGTCCTACGGAGAAGGCTCAAATTTTTCCCTTGCTCCTAAAAAAATATGGATGGAAGAAATTATGTGTGACATTGAGTTTGGGATTAGGGGCTTACCGGTTAATACTAAGGAAATAATAAGACAAGACTGCATTGTTGTTTTTAGGAAAGCAAAGCCCCCCAAGAACAACATTAGCAAGGAAGAGTTTGATGCCGTCAAATCTTTGAACATGAACAACGCATCGTTGTTCTGAATGTCAATAAGGGTGGGGTTGTAGCAATTCTTGATAAGGAGGATTACCATAAGAAGATGGTGGATCACCTTTCTAACAACGAGAGCTACATAAAACTTAATAAGAATCCCTTGAAGATGATCTCTAGAACAATTGTTTTAGCTATAAAATCTAGTAGCATTGTTGCCTCATTTAGCCACAATCTCATCGAGAGTAGCCCTATCACAACTAGGATCTATAGAATTCCAAAGATCCATAAGGATGAGCCTCCCATGAGACCCATTGTCAACACCATATGAGAGCCAACCTATCTTCTAGCTAAATATTTAGCCTTGAAGCTTAAACCCCTTGTTGGCCTTACAGAGTCATTTGTCAAAGACTCTTCATCATTTGTCAATGAGTTAAGGGACATGAGGTTTGATCCTGGAGACCACGTTGTTAGTTTCGATGTGGTTTCCCTTTACACTAACATCCCTATCAAGGAGGCCCTTGAGGTCATCAATCACCTCACATGTCCCGATACTTCTAAATTAGTCAAGATTTGTCTTTCTCTACTTTCCCCTGCTTTGAAGGGGAATTCTATGAACAAACCTTTGTTATTGCCATGGGCTTCCCCTTGTCTCCTATTGTAGTTAGTTTCTTTCTTCAAAACTTTGAATCCAAAGCTTTGGCCTTGTCTCGATTCAAGCTCGAGCTATGGAAAAGATCTGTGGATAACACCTGCGTCATATGGCGTCATGGTCACGATAAGTTACATCTCTTTCTCGAACATCTCAACAATCAATCTAACTCCATAAAGTTTACTATGGAGCAGGAAGTTGATGGTTGCTTGTCTTTCCTTAATGTCCTTATTTCGAAGAAGGATGATGTGTCTTTCTCCCACCATGTATTTCAAAAGAAAACTCATACTGAGAAGTATCTTCATGCCAAGTCACATCATTTCCCTACTCAAAGCTAGGTGTTCTCAACACATAACCTAATTGTGCATTGAGAATTTCTAATGAAAACCACCTTTTTAAACAGCAAACCCATCTCCTTAATTGTTTCGTTAATAATGGATATAATAGGCACCGGGGTCTTAAAGCTTTCCTTAAAGCTAGAAAAGGTCCTAAGGTTAAGAAAGATCTCAAGGCTCGGATTTGAGGGATACATATCACTTTCATCTGACGGACCTTAGACAAGATTGCGAAAATCTCGAGGAAGCATAATGTTTCTTCAACCTTTAGACCCCTCAACACCATTCGAAGCTCCTTAAAATATGTAAAAGACCTAGTGGACCCCAAGGATATGAAAGGTGTATATGTTATCCCATGTTCTTATAGAACCCCCTATATTTGTGAAACAAGTCACTCTATAAATCAGAAGATTCTTGAGCACGTAATCAATATTAGGCATGGGAGGACCCGCTCTTCAGCTTTGGCGAAACATGTGGAAAAGAAAAAGCATCATAGATCATGCAATGATGAGGCCTCAATTATTGCAAGGATTACTCATTTTCATGACCATAAGTTTAGGGAGGCCATAGAAACCTAGTAATCTAAACAGGGACAACGATTGGAAAATTAGCAGTTGCCCTTTCCTCTTAGCAAATTTCCCTTTCTTATCTCATTTGGTTGTATCGATTTCTATTATTCCCCATTTTTATTTTTATTTTCATATTTAATTTTATCTCCTTCATTCTTAAAGAAAATAGAAATAAAATAACTTTTATTTCTTTTTAGGTTCTCTAAATCGGTCTCTTATAATTTCTCCCGTAAAGTTTATTGCTTCCTCTTTGTTTCCTTACTTTGTGTTAATTTATTTTGTCCCTTTCCTTTTATATTTTGTTATTTAAATTAATATAATTTAATTTTTTATATTTACATTTCAACATTTGACTTTGGTAATATCTAATATATTTTACGAATTCCTTTTAATTAAACCTTAAAATAATAATAACAGAGCATTCGCAACAGCACACGGTGGCTATCTTCCATACTGCACTCCCGCAATACCTTCAACAGACTCAAAAGCTCGATGTCTCTATTATAGGGCGTCAATACCTCTTAGCGGCATTCGGCCAGCAAGCAATCCAATCGACCTTCTCACCTTGGCCTCACTTCGTTTTTAACCATTACTTACGAATTGTGCACGCATCCGTTACCACCATGCTCCACACAATCGACCATACCTCACATTCGTTCAACCTTCAGCCAACAGCTGAAACCCAAAACAACACCCAAGCTGGCTCTTTTTGAACCCCCTTGTATAGAGATCTCTTGTTCGCCCGTGAGCAGCCAGTTTCTTCCACAGATCTACCTTAATCCATGGAGCCACAAAACTCAAACTTGGTAACAGTTTTGGAGCAAGTGCCCACGTTAATATCGAAATTTTATTGGGTATTCTTCCACAGGCTTTCACAATCCGTGCATGGGAAGAGGTATTCTTCCGTGGTGAATATAAAAAATTTGGTATATTAAAATTGTAGAGATAATTAAATATTCGCGTGAGATCGGTCTTGATCCAGATGGCTCCCATTTTCGTGAAGATAGTTGTTGGCTCAGTTTCGTCTGCCTGTGGGGGCAAGCTCCTGCCCATATCGTCAGTGAAGCCCCAGCTCCCATTGTCTAGGTGGTCCAGGCCTCACTCGATGAGGCTTTGAAGTTTTCTGAAAGTGCCATAATTTGTCGGTTCAATGGTTTTTGGCTGCGACTGACAACTCTCCACAATTGGATCTCGGAAGTATGGAAGCCTGTCATTTCTGATGAAATTAATATCTACCCCTGTGCTAGGGGTTTCTTTATAGTAGATTTTGAAAACCTTGAAAGCAGAGAATGTATTCTAGATTCTGGCCCTTGGTTTTGGGAAAACACAAGCCTATTCATGAAGTTATGGAACCCATCATTCAATCCCTCAACAACAGTCATAACCTCAGCACCAGTTTGGGTGAGATTGCCAAACCTACCCTCGCATCTCTCAAATTTCTCCTCGCTAAAAGCCATTGGAAATGCAATTGGGAAATTTTACTACAGGTACCTAGAAACAGAGGAATATCACATAACCACCTATGCACGCATCTGTGTGGAAATGGAATTCAACACCGAATTCCTAGCTGAAATAAACCTAACAAGTAAAGACTATGGTGTGGAACTAGAAACTTGATTATGAAAGTGTCCTCTTCAGATGTCAATCCTGCTTTGAGATAGGCCATCTAGCCAAAAATTGCCCAAAAGACACCCAAAAAAATTATGCTAGAAAGAATCACCACAGATCTACATGGTGGGAAGGAGCACAAAAATAACATTACACTGCCATCAAGGAGGAATACTCTCTAGAAAACTTTGAATCGCAAGAAATCAGGCAAGAAAGAAAAAGCTCTCAAGACAAGCAGGGGGAAAGCCCCACCCAATAGCAAAAAAGTGAACTTGACAACCCCTCAAGCATTAACAGTTATGAGGATTGGAATACCACACAAAATAAATCTTCATTTAACAACAAAGCATATCTCCCAAACCAAACTTCTTCTCCTACTACCTTCAAAAGGACGAACACAACCAATCGCGAAGCTAAGACACCAATGTCCCAAGAACCAGAAGAGATGAAGGAGATGCAGGATAAAGGAAGTTGGAAGACCATAGAGAAAAAAAAGAAAGCTACAACATCAATCTTGCCAAGAAAGACGAGAAGCTAGATAATTAAGAACAAAGAAAATTATAGGTCCAATAGACCAATTTAGTCTCAGTGGACTTTAACCACCACCACCACCATCATCATATTTAGATTAAAAATCGAGTCAAAAGTAATCTCATATTGTGAATTGGATAATAATCTTGTCTTAATTTCAAGATTATATATATATATATATATATATATATATTATATATATAATTTAGTTATTTAAAATTAGAAAGAAAATAATCTTTCTTCTAATTTTTGGCCGAGTTCAAAAGTAAATATTTTATTGTAATTGTTGGAATGGTCTATCTTTCTATTTAACATGTTGTCATTGTCTTATCTTGACAAACTCCTTGACAAATAAATTTTAATATAATTAACACGAAAAAAATTCTCAAAAAATAAATATGAATCACATAAGCCTAACTTCGATTATATACAAATATTATGAAAAACAATAAAATCACTAGACTTTATTATTATTTATTTGAATTTCTGACCTTCATTATTATATTTTAACCAATACAAAAATTTCATCATCTCCATAGTTAAGTATTTTTTAAATGTTCTCCATAGCTTCTTTCACCTTTATAAATTTAACGTTTCAATAAATGCAAAGTTGATGATCGTTTGACTAAGTATTAAACCCTCTCTGTAGTTTCTGTCACCTCTGCAAATTTGTTTTGTAAAGTAAAAACTGCAACTATGTATCCCATTTTATTTTACTAATCGAAATACTTTATTAAATGCAAGGTTGTAAACGTGTATAAATCCTACATATTTTATTAAACTCTAAATCAAATCCATTTTACTCTTGTGAATTTGTATTGACCCGAGGAAAATAATTACCCAATTACTCCATTGTATGGGACGTAATAAAATTAATAAAAATACAAAATTTTAAAATGATTTTTATTAAAGAGAATAAATGTACTATAAAAATTAGTTTATATCCTTGAATTTTGATCAATCTGAAATTCACTATATATAATAAGTTTAGAACTATGTTATATAATTAAGATAGTTTAAAAAAAAATTGCATTTTTGTAAAAAACAACTTTTTTTTTTTATGCAGTGGAACCATATCTTATATAATTAAGATAGTTTACAACAAAAAAATGCATTTAAAAAAAAAAAAAATTCAATGCAATGGAACTTATGGTAAGATAGTTGAAAACCAAAAAGGTGTGGATGAATTTTAAGAAAGGCATAAAAAATGGGAAACTTTGATATAGAGGGAATTTAAAATAGTACCACACAGAAAATGCAAAAGCTTCACTGCAAAATGCAAAAGCACGGCTTTGGAACCATCTACACAAATGGAAATGAGAATATATGAGTTGAAATGAAAATTGTAAAAGGAACAATTAAACGATCAAAATCAAATGCAACAATTTAATACTAGACTTAAGAGAATATAAGTGTTGATAACATCCGTGGGATTATAAGCCATGGAAACCACTAACCCCGTATTGAAGCAAGCTATGACTTAGGCAGTCCTCTAGGGTCCCGTCATGATCGACTCTATTTGTGTGGGCTAAAAAAAAGGGAAAAGTGTTACGCGCTTCTAATACCCATATCTCGCATGGCTTAAGGGCAAAACACACTCAATGAGCCAATCAAACACTTTGTCCATGATCAAATTAATAGAAAGCTTTGTGTACTTCGATGCCACAACCCCTCACATTCCTTAAAACACGCTTTGATACCCATTTCCTGCAAAGCTCGAAGAAGGTTAGAACAAGCTCAAATAATTGTTTGATCACTTAGGTCATCGTTGGATTGACATACAAATTTTTGTACACCCACCTCGTAATCACTCCCCAGGGCGCCCTCGGAACAGTTTTTACTTGTTCGTAAAATGTGTAAGATCCATTGATCCATCTTGGTTGTCAATTGATGAGAATGTGCCTTCCTTGAGCACAGATGACGTGAGGGTTCAACTAATGTTAAGTTTTGGATTTGGATGTATCTCAGCTAAAAGGGAAGAGGTTAAAATGTGTAAGTTCATGAATATGCACTTAAAAAATGAAATAACAAATATAGTCACACACTAAACACAAATATCATTATATATTTTTGTTGATTTGATAATAGTTACATATATAGAAATATATCACCAAATGGATACGGTGTAAGTGGATCTTATTAACTAAAAATAACTAGGGAAACTCACAACAATTAACTAGGAAAACCCACAACAATTAACACCTTGTATCACACAGTTAAGCATTAATTCTAAGTCTCTCCCTTAATGCTTACATACAAATATCAAAAATCACAAATTACAATACTGAAATTAAACATTGATGTTTATCTAATCTAATCATCATAGCACTTTCACCCACTTTGGCATCTCACACACTATGATATTTCTCCACCACAACGTCAAACTTACCACTTGACCCATTTAAGATAAAACCACTTCTGACCATCATTGTCATACTTGTAAAATTAACAATATTGACATATTCGGTTCGTCCATATTTCTGCAAGAAAAACTTTCAAGTAACTCAATCAATCTATGGACATGCATCCATTTGTTGAATACATGGTCTTTCCCCATATTCACTAGTTATTTAGGAAGACCGTCTGGATATTCATTGTATTGAAGAGTTAATTGTACAATATGACCTCTTAAAGGCACACACGAAATAACTTGTAAACTGATGTTTCTTGCTCCACACGATGGGACCAACGTATAACATATTGGAAACATATGCAAATCAACGATGTTCTTGTATCACCGTATCCAGCGAAATCCACCAATTTGAATTATGTTACTATGCTCTGTAATTTTGGTTATTCATAATTCATTACAAATAAAAAAATACAAGAGTGAACTTTGCCCACCACTAAATAAATTTCAAAACTTCAAAACGACACCACATAATTATTTTCAGTCGAAAGCTTCAAAGCAAACAACAATAGATCGCAAAGCTACGAGCACGAGCGTGGACTTTTGGTTTTTTCTTCTTTGACTTCCCACGGCTTCTAAAGAAGAAAGACAACGCTTCCAACATGAGAAAATATCCTAGCCCTTCATTTAGCAAAAAAAAAAAATATGGTTGATTCAATTACCCTAAATCCAAGTCTCTAGGGTTTCTTCCAGTCATAGGAACCGTGAGGCTCAAGGAAGTTTTACCACTCAAAACCCCTTTGAAACGAGATTGGTGATTCGCAATATAATAATGAAATAAAAAAAGAAAAGGAAAAAGTAATTACACCAACAACTTGTAAGCAATTAACCAAGTCATGATTGAGTCTTCTTTCCACTGAACAACAAGTTCAGCTGTATCCCCTAGTAAACTGTCATCTGGATCATCTTGAAGGTCTCAAGTTCGAATCTTGATGAAACCCATTTCCACAATTTCGCTATAAATACCACTAACAAATTTGAAATGGATACAAAACATATAATTTGGATGGGGTATTTCATATTTCAAAAGTTGGAATTCATAAATCTACAAATTTTAAGGAAATTATTCAATAACAAGACAAATACATTCCTTTGAGAATGACTATCCAAATTTTTTGACTGACTATCCAAATTTTTTGAGCAACACATGTACAATACTTTGGACAGTGATTTTGTACTCCGGATCCTTCCCACAATCACACACAACAAAACTATCAAATTTAATACTCCAACAATCACTCGTACAGAAAATAAACACTCTCACACTCTACCCTATGTAAAAGGATTTAAGCTTGCAGAATTGGCATCATCATAACAGTTCTCTTGAGAGAATTGGGTCTAAACGTATTTTGATACCAACTCAAAAACCAGAGAGCAAGCATAGTTACACACAAAACATAATCTCACTATATTTGTATTGATTTAACAATGGTTACATATATAGGAGTAGATTTGTATTGATTTAACAATGGTTACATATATAGGAGTAGATTAGGGACTAGATCCAATAGAAGTGGACTTGATAAACTAAAAATTACTAAGCTAGAATTTCACAAAACAATAACACACCTATAACTATTAATTCGAATTGAACCAAATAACCATTAATTCGAATTGAACCAAATAGTGAAAAATTGGAGAAAAATTGAATCTATTATAATTTAAATTTTCAAAGAAAATCAAAGACATAAATATTTGCAGGTGGCAGGTTGTCTCCTTGCATCCCGTAGTTCACTCCTATTTTATCACCATCTGCACAACCAATTGAAGAAAAATTATGAGTTTAATACAACTCAATCGATGTTAAGTCTTGAATAACAATTGCATTTCAAAAATTTAACTCATGATTTTTATAAACATGAATTATTGCGCACTTTCCCACGGCGTTGATAAAGAAACGCCTAAAAATATTAGCTCAGTACCATAATTTAATTCATGATTTTTATAAACATGAATTATTGCGCACTTTCCCAGTACTGGTATTTTGCTAGCTATAATGTAATTTATAATAGTTAATTAACTCTGATTTTTAATTTTGGATTTTAAAATTCAACCTCAAATTATAATTTTGTTTTAATTCATTATTAAATTTATTGTGAAGTTTATATGCTTTTAAACCGAATTATTATTAGAAAGAAAAAAAATATATATATTCAACATCTGACTGTTCCACCCGTCAAATTTTACAGTTTAAACCAATTTACTAAACGTATTGTCGAAGTTTCATGACGGGTATTGAAGTTTCGTGACCGTATTTGACGGCTAAATTGCGCGAAAAATAACTCTCAAACTCCATTACCATTCTTAAAATAATCACCGGCCCTCCCCATTGACCTTTTACTTTGCATTTAATTCACTGTTAAAAAACATGCACTCCTCTGCCTGCAGCAGAATGTGGGCCCTGGGGTAACGGAGAGGCTGGAGGCCTAGCCAAGGCTAATTTACCAGTGACTATTGCACAACAGAAGATGGCAATCAACCCAATCAAGATTCTCTTCATCTGTTCATTGGACGCTGCCATATTTCTCAGAGGAACTGAGAGACTTGAGAAACTCTCCCGCGAGGACGTCCGTTTATAGGAAGCTCGACTGCTCTCCACAGCCATTGTAGAGAAAGTTGGATACCGTGCCGTGTGGGATGGGTTGCAGCCTACGAGCATTGACTGTTTAATCGTGGTAGTCTCCTAGGTGGTAGGGTTGAAGCCTACCACCATTGAATGTTTCACTAAATATGAGAAAGAACGAGAGCCGCCGGCAGCCTTAGTCTTCGCCAGTGCAAAGAATTCCAATCTACAACTTTCAAGGTTTAGCAAGAACCAGCGTAGCCTGCAGCGCGATCATAACGAGAAAAGACCGTGTTAATATTTATAAGCGCGCGTCAATCGATTCGAGGAAAGTTAATGTTTTAATGAGCATGGGCATATTTTTAAGCAGTTGTCTATAATGAGATTTTTTGAAAGTTTTTTTTGGCGGATTTTTTTGGTCAAAATCTGGCAGCAATTTATTGGAATCCCGAGTTTGATACCTAGCTTCTGCACACTCAAAGGGTCCTAGGGGTTATTAGGGTGCTAAAAATCAAAATTTAACCTCATTTTTTCTGCCGGATTCCATCACCGGAATCTCCAAAAAATCGCATTATAGAACCTAGTATATTATATTGTAATCGGTTTATCAAACTAATTTTTGAATTTAATTTAATTGCTATTAATAATTTTTTTTCACATAATTATCAATATTAACTAAATATTTGTTAATTATAAAAATAAGTTTTAATTTTTATAAAAAATATATTCTAATTTTATCATTGTTTAAAATTTTTGATAGGTTATTTTATAGAGTTTAAAATTTATTTGTCACAACTAGTACATTAGCTCTTATAATAAAAGTCCATCAAAGATGTGCTGCACAATTGAGTGAAATTCATAAAGAACTCGCTCGAAAGATTGTTGTAGTAAATGCAAATTTGAAGAAATTTCTATTAATTGGAGAATTATGTTTTATAAATAGACCACACATAACTTTTACCGCACTATGTACTTGCTATACATAGATCCATTCCATTACTTGGATTATAAATTGTTTCGATATGCTATCTAAAAGTGAAATTGCACCCAAAAAAACACGGTTATATATATATTTGTATAGGGTGAGAAATTGGGGTCTAAAAAATGTGGTTATATATATTTGTATAGGGTGATTAGGGTTAGAATTTGACGGGCAAAATGTCCGTCACAAGGCATTTATGTTTAAAAATTTTAAAAAGCCATTTTTTGTGATGGGCTTTCAAAGTTCTAAAACGTATTTTTTACTGTTCACTTTTTTGCAAAAATGTCATTACTACCCTACCCTCTCAAACAACAGTCTTATAAAGAAGTGCAGTAATATTTGGAATTCTCTAATATTTGTTTTATTGAAATAAAT